>JAKJJM010057474.1:0-15547 GCA_021901965.1 Pipa carvalhoi | reverse complement strand
AAGAAGTGCGGTTAAGTTTCCGCCGGTTATCTTTCCAATAATATACTGCGGTTAACTTTCCTGCGGTTATTTGTCCTGTGGTGAAAGTTCCTAGTACCGTTCCAGAAATTCTTTTTAACAAGACCATTTAAACAATAGGGGCTTAAAGAGGCTCTGAATGCTAATTTTTCTAGGAGTGGTTCTGAAGGGGATTAAATACTCATCAATGTGTTTCTTTCTGCCCGCCTCCTGCTTGTTACAATGCTGATCTTTGTTTCTTCTCCTTGCAGCATTCCAATCCTCTTCACTTCCTGCTTCCTCTTAAAATCACAGAGCATAGCAAGAACAGAAGCAGAATTCCAATGTAATTCTGCTTCTGCACTTTCTCTGCTAGCCAATTTTCCAGAGGAAGCAGGAAGTTTAGATCAAACTCCTCCTACTTTGTCATCAGGGGTGTAGTGTGGGGGGGCGGTGGGGTGGTCCGCCCCGGGCAGCACGTGGGGCTAGACCAGGGGGCGGGCATGCTGTGGGGGCGGCATTTTCCCGACCAAAGGGGCGGCCGCCTCCACTGTAGCTACGGTGCTGCTTGTCATTTTAATTTGCTTGTGGCATCCCTGGCTGCACAGGGCATAGCTACACCCCAGAATTGAAATTATAAGGTATGAAAAGTTTGATAAAAAAATAACGCCTGCCAACTACTTAACCCTTGTTTTGTTACTGCCTTTCCATACCCTTTATATATAAATCCTTTATTACATTTTTATGAGTTAATCGCATTACCTATTGCCCAACTCTTGAAATGCTGGGTGAAATTCTTATCTGGTAGGTGCTTATTAACATTTGGAGAGTATACATTTGTATGTTTAATTAATTATTATGCTTTGCATGTAAACGTACCTAAGTTCTTATTTTCACTCATCAGGTCACCATTGGTTTAATAATATACGGCTTGAGCAGGATCCTAATGAGTTATAGATTGTGATTTGGATGCATTACAATAGGAAATGTTTTACACTGCAGAATAATAATTTACTGACACCTGTAGCTTTTCCAAAGCACTGATCCAGTAAACCTATGTATCACTCTAACCTCTATCTCCAAACCATAATCCTTTTTTCTAAACTGGGCTAAAGCCTGTAGTATATAACAATGATCCATTTTAATTACTTATGTAATTGAATATGTACTTTTTCTGGACAAGGTATGTAAATAGAATTTGTGGTTTCTTATGATTTTAAATATTGTGTATAACCAACATATTGTGTATAACCAGCCACTGGAGAACCTTTAGGCTCACTAAGTTTAAGGTTGTTTCGTTTGATAATCATATCACAGTACATATCTATTGTAACACTTTTGAAACAACCTACATCACAAGACAAATTGTAGAAAATAAGGGACATATTAAAGTAAAATTATGCATTTACAGCAATATTATGGGGTTATGTATGAAATGGTACAAAATAGGTGCAAGTTCTTAAGTCTATATTTGGAATGACTAGAAGCATTTTCTGCTTGAATCTACTTTGTTCATAGCATCACTTCATATATAATCACCTGCTGGTCTTATGTTTCCATTCATAAGAGTCTTACAATGTTGTTTTTTTTTTGTCATTTTCTTTTCCTAGTTATTGAACCTTTTAACATCAAACCTGATATACTGAAGACTACTGACATGTAATGGAGAACACTACTATGTACTTAGGGTTTCTCTAAATCTGCATGTCCTAGTTAAAAATATGAATTTTATATTTTTTCCATTCTTGTTTATATTGATATGTTGTTTCTTTATTTAGCCAAAAAAACTGAAGGATCCTCTTATTAAGAAAAACAACACTTACGCCTCTGCAACTGCAAACTACCCACCCACCATACCTCGAGATCCTGGTCTAGCAACCATTGCCAAAAGTGCAACCATAGAACCTAAAGATCTTGAACCAAAACCAAAGCCAGTGGAACCCAAGAAAACATTCAACAGTGTTAGCAAAATTGACCGGCTATCAAGAATAGCATTTCCACTTCTTTTTGGAATCTTCAACTTAGTATACTGGGCAACATATCTAAACCGAGAGCCAGCAATTAAACCTTCAAATCCACCTCAATAATCTATCAACTCATGTATTTATGTTCTGTCTTTTGCACTGGGAATTGCTTCCAGTTTCTAGAATGGAAAAATTCCCAATTGCCATATTGCCTCTGTCTTAAGGATATTGAAGGTTTGCTTATGAAAAATAGTAGGAAACAGGAGACCTATGCTTGATACCATGGTTCAAATATGGTGTAAGTAGAATAGGGAAGCATCTTTAAATTCTATTTCTGAGCCGGGATGTGAAAGCTAGGTCTCAAGAAAACAGCCTATTAAAAGCATGTTCCTGAATTATCTAGCAGTTAGAAATGCATCCAGTTCACTAAACAGTCTATAGTTTGCAGGAATATGTGTTAAGTCTTTATAAATACAGTCAAAGTGAAATCCTAATATTGTAACTATAGGTTCTATTCATATTTATGTATGTTCATAGAAAAAGAAAATCTGTTAAAAAATATATCTATATATAATAATGATACTTTCCCTGAAGATGCTTCTGAACCAAGATGATGAAATGTGAAAACAACAATGTGAACTGAAGCATCCCCTCTGTAAATGCATCCATTTATTGTCTGAAAGATAAGGTTTACGTTAACATGTAGCATCACTGCACAGTTAGACATTTAGATGCTATTGTTTGGAAAATCTATCTGGAAAAATATGTTAGATTGCTATAGGAGACTGCTATTTTTTCTGGTTTTATAAACCTTAGTTACTTGAAGGATAAAAAAGTAATGCTTGTCAGACTTTGATTAAAGCATAGCAGTAGCTGGATATGTATAGTAGATGTCTCCTGATTTCCACTAAAGTAATAGACATATCAGTTCTAGACTAACTAGACAACAATTTTGACCTCATGACAATTTTTTTCCTATCATGTACAAAATAGAGCACAGGACAGATAACTTAATATTACTATATCTTTAGGTATACATATCTATGTATGTAAATGTACCTAAGTACTAACATCTTCATATGCATTTAATGTTGACATAGATTGTTTCAAAGTCTGAATTTCTTTTGGCTAGTTAATGTGTGTTAGTGTTTGTGATCTGTTGTAAAAGAAACAATGAGTAAAACCTTTTGTTGCTTGTAGGCTATACACAGTAAGTTAGAGTTAGTGGAGAGGACTAAAATAGAAGATTTGGTGTAGATTCATGTGTACGTTAGCTTATAGAGTTTACAAGGGCATAGATGATCTAGAATCTTCAGATGTTTTCAAATCATGAGAGAAGCATTTTCCACATATAGACAAATGTTGTCAACCAGCTGTTGCTGACTCTATGGATAGCTTAAGTTTTGAGAAGATTCTAGATTTTGTAGTTTTGCAGTAACTAGATATAAAGAAGTTGGCTATTGCAATAAGGAACAGTGTGTAAGAATGTGTGTATGAATAATGTGAATTGTGAGTAATGTTCATTAATTTGAAAATGAAGAATCTCTTACAAAGGATGGGAAATGAAAGACCCTTTAGCTCTTTGTGCAGTACAGCTCTGAGTGTTCTATGGCATAATCAACATGTAGCTTGAAGCAGCATGGAAACTGTATCATTAATAACTATAAAAAAATTGCTTTAAAAATGGCCATAGGTTAAACAATTGTCAAGCAATCCAAGACTTTTGTGTGGGCCTAATAGATACATTTTGGTAAAAGTTGATGGTGCATTTGGAAGGTCAAATAGCATTTAGTATGACCATCAGTTCTAAGAGAAAAATAAAAAAGTTTGCTCAAGAAACAGCAATATTTTAGATCTAGGACTTCACACACTGATCAAAGTTTTAGAATCAAAGGAATTTACATATTGATGAATCAATTATAATCCATTTAACTGAAGTATCTTATACCGAAACTTATGTCATGTATACACCTGATGAGATAGTAGGCCAATGAAACAAAACATGCTCTTTGTAATCTGTTTCCTTATAGACTAAGGGCAAAATTTAAGAAGGTCGGAAAGACTGCTATAGGTCTTTCCGACATTCTCGCGGGAGGTGATCCTCCCGTGGGAATCTCATTTTCCAGATTCTGGAAATCAGTGTCTTTTGATTTCCATAATCTGGAAATTGGGTATTTCCACTGAAAATTTTCATAGCCATAGAAGTTATGGCTACTTTTCGGTGGCAATACCCAATTTCCAGATTATGGAAATCGAAAGACACACGATTTTCAGAATCTGGAAATTGAGATTCCCGCGGGAGGACCACCTCCCGCAAGAATGTTGCCAAATTAAGCCCAAAAAGACTCTAATATGACCATTCGAGTCTTTTAGGGCTTAATAAAATTCGCCCTAAGACATCTAAGGGAGGGTATCTAATTTTAGCTACAGATGGAGAGACATAATCAACTCATCATTTGTTCTCTCTGTATGTATATCCAGAATACCAAAGGACCTTGTTTACAAAAGTAATCTGTACCTAAAGTACATTAGAGCCCCTTATTATTCTAGGAAAATGTTATTAAGTTTCTTATATTTCTTCTGTTATAATTGGTTTAAATCACTAGAAATTTTAAGGAAATGTTATAGCAGAATTTTTTTGTGATATATAATATTATTTTGTATCCAGGCCCTTAAAGTTAATAAGCTTCTTGAATGGGAAAAATAGATTGCCCTGCTTAAAGGTATATATAATTAAGAATCTATTAAGATTCATGCAAATACTTGTAGATTAATACTCTATGAGCCCACAACACTACCACTAAAAAAAATCGAAATAAAAATATATTAAAACTGAAGGAAATTAAAACATATGGCATGTTTAATTATTTCTTAGCTGAATGTTCTGATTCATTTGACATTAAAAATTAGTGACATTTCATTTTGTTAGTAAAACACTATTTATTCCCACTACATGATTTTGAATCTAGAGGCTACTTTGATGGAACGCAGTTAAACCAAGACTGTTTCAGTGGGTCTCTGCTGAGTTGTGCTAAGTTGAGTACATATTCAACTTTCCTTTTTTTTTTGTAGTCTTTCCCATAATTTTTGCATTAAAGTAAGATGAATTTTTATTCATCAAAACAAATTCTACATTTGCATTCAGATTACTCATAGCAGAAACTTAGATGGAGTGATGCACAAAACTGTTAAATCATATGAATGAGTATTTATATTGCAAGATAATATTCACGATAATAAAAACCTGTTCTTAGCCTTTCTTATATTAAATAGTTAATTAAATATAAAATGCAATATAACAAATATACAGGGTGGTCTAAAAGTAATCAGACATCTGAATGGCAGCCATGTTGAAAACCGCCCCACACAGATTTTCCGTCTTCCCCTTAGCAACATGCCACACACAGGATGGATGGCTAAATATAGATGCAAACATTCATTCAGCAAACAATTTGCCAATTGTCATACATTTTATGGGGCAGTTCCCAATATCTCCAGTTAAAAGGAAACAGGATTTGTCAAGGAAGTGGTTTGCTTTATTCAAGTGGGTGACTTGACAGCTAAGGGACATTACCCCAAAATTAAAATTTAAAAGAATGTAAATATGTCTTAGCACAAAACACTGTTTTTTTGCATATATTAAGCTAACTTTATTTTATGCTCTTATCACACAAGCCATTATGGTTAGTAATCACTTATTCTCTCTGCATATAGTAATCACTTCTGGGCCATTTTCATGGTCATAGTGTAATGTTTAACTTGACAAATTTTATATTGAGGGTAATATTTGTTTCTGGTTCCTCTTCTGAAGTAAATAATGTATGTTTGTATGGTGTGTTATGATATATTTACCTATATATTAGTGTAACCGATCCCTGGGCAGAATAACACTTGCCTAAACATAATAATTTTGCTATCAAAATCATTTGAGTGGACACGTTTATAAAATTCCAGATCCAATAATTTTGCACCACTCACAAATTATCTATCTGCAGAATTTGGTCCAATTTGTCACCACTCGTATGCCAACACTGGATATGCATACAGCCAAAGTCAAAATAAACCAAAGAAACAGAAACTTATATTGCCCCTAACATGAATATTTGTTACAGAAAACGCGTACAGTGCACAGATCTTAAATACAGCACATTTGTGTGGCATCGTGCTTTCAATGTTTGTGTACGCCTATAAATTCTTAGTATATATTATAACCAGTGTTTTACTTTGTGACACCAGAGAGCATTTTGGTTTTAAATTAAGTGTATAGAATTTATTGTTTTCATAATGTCATAGATAACAAAATCTACAACCACAGAATAATTATAACTGCTTCCTCACCCAGTTTTATTGTTTATATACCCCCCCAACAGTTTTCTGATGTGAGATTTTTGTGACTCTCTCAATATATTTTAAATTTATAACACACTATTATGTTTATGAATCTGCCCAGAGTGGTCTCCCCTACTCAGCATGCAATTTTTTTCACAGAAAGTGTCTATGGTTTATTTAGAACTATATTAGGAGTAGGAAATTATAATTACTCAGTTTATACAAGGATTATGTGAACACTCATGGCATGTAACAAAGTATTCATTTGCGGTTGCCTCATATATGTTTTGGTTACATATTGTGCTTCTTCTACATTGATTATAATGTCTTAAATAGTTTATTTCATATATTTTTCTGCTTAAAAATATAATACGTATTTCAGTTATGATCAGTAATATATGGTTAGGAAGTTTCAATGCTGCTGCAGTTTTAATTTAGACTGTTTCATGAATCAGTAATAGGGATCTGGCCAGTTCTGTTCAAATGCATAATTGAACAACTTTGAAAAGCTTGAAAAATGTACCTTTTCAAAGAGAAAGTATATTTCAAAGTAGTTATTGTTTAAGTATTATTCACTAAGGATCATGTACATACTTACAATACCTGTGATTACAACGTCTCTTATCTGTATCCTATCTTCATAAATAATGCATGTCTGAGAATTGTGAAGATTTAGTGAGACTTCACCAAAACAATGGCAGTTGTGATTGATCAGTATTAAAATAACTACTTATAACAAAACATATTTTTATCCTCTCAAATAACAAAATCCACCTTTTCCTACTTTCTAGTTATCATTCCATAATTGAATTACATGTGATTAACATATAAATGTAAAATGTGATCAACTGATCTTTGTGGGAGAGTTGACATCATTGGGTTAGTGTATTGTGCTGTGTTTTTTATTCACTGGGGCATTCAATATGTGTTTGTGGTTTAATCCATTATTAAAAGACCACCAGTTCCAGAAGTGGTTCCAATTTACAGTTTCCTTTAAATGTACAACCACAGCTTGTTGACTTAAGTCATCATACTTCTTTATTGGGTGCGTATTGAAAGAGATAGAGGGGCAACAGAGAGAAAAATGAATTGTTCCCTTCTACATGTTTGCATGTATACAGATAAGTGTGGGTCTCAATCTTCTGTGTTTCAGATGATATACTCTTCACAGATAATGAGTAAACTGCACCACCCTTTTATGGCCACTAGTGGGATTTGTTAGTCTAGCCAAGCAATTACACAGATAAGTAATGTCCTATTCATTGAGTATGCTATACATTTTGAATGAAAGTTTACTGTCTCATTTTGGAAAATTAAACATAAACCATTGTGACATAGCATTAAAGAAAATGTTACTATTAATATTATTTATCTATTTTTTTTCAAAAAAATCACAACTTCTTGGAGGAGGCAGCAATGAATGTATTAGTATCCTTTTTTCATTCTAGACATAAAAATATGAATCTAAACATTTTTTTTTGCTATTAGGAAAATCTTCATATGTGAGTGATATCCAGAATGCATGACCGAGTATATAACATTGTACATATCAAATGAAAAATGTGTTTCTCTATATAAAGGAGTAATATCTACAATGCATTTAAGAAAGTAATATTTTGCAAGAAATGAGAAAATCCTTTTTTTAACCCATTTCACCTCTGTAATGTTTCCCCGTTTATCAAATAAGTTTTCATTACTGGATGATTATTGCATTTTTTTTTTCATTGCCGATGTTAAATATCTCAATATTACAAAATGATACAAATCATTTTAATTGTAAAATAAGTTATTTTTTAAAATGAAAAGAATAAAAATGTTTTTGATGGAATCTCTTACTTGGTCCAACAATTTAAAATGCATTATTAGTAAAGGAACAACTTTGCATTTATGGAAGCACATTCTTCAAAGCATTACACTGAACAATTATAGACTGCAAACACTCTAATGATTACTTTTTAGACTTTTATGTCAAACAGAAAGATGGTAATTTCACATCCCGTTTCTCTGAGGATTATTTTCTAGTGATTGGCTATGAAAATCTGGCCACTAGATGCCACTATCATCACCAGAGGAACAAAATAAAGCTTCATGTGCAAACATAAAAAAACAATGTCCATATTTCTTAATGAACATGTACAGGAAAAAAGTAAATAGATATATTTTAACATAACAAAAATTAAATAGTATAATGTAAAATTGCCAAAATGCTTTTTTTCCTAAAGTTCAAATTCTAAATGTTCCCCAATGTTAAGCGTTTGATTTTTATGAGGGGCATCTCTTCTTGTTGAAATCCATTTCTCCAAACATATCTTCTGTTATGAATATATAAAAAAAAAGTGTTTTGGGAAATATTAATAGTCTGAGGCATTTGAAGATGTAAATACATTATTATTATTTTTTTTTATTTGCTCAGGTTGAAATTCAAGTATGTGGGGATTATTTAGCAAACCTAGTACATCTTAAGACAGAAGAATATATATGTTCTAATTTACAGACTCACAAATAATGTATAATATGTAGCATTTAATGCATAAATCTCATTAAACAAAAGAATGTACAGATAATAGATTTTACTAAGTAAAGTTAATACATTTTGATTTTTACAGTAGCAATATATTTGTAGGAACACTATGTAAGGGCTTTAAATACAGGATGTCTTTTGGTAGGCTAGACATTCCCTTTAAGACAATATGTAAACAGTTTGATTTCCTCTCGAGTTACATGTTCCAGTGCTATTTTCAATATACTTAAGAATCTGTATATCCAAAGCCATTACAAGGGTGTGAATATGTGATAAGTTAGAGCCATATCACATATTCATGGCTAAAGAAATGCAAAATTCAATATGCACTGATAATACTGTAGAACCATTTATTTCACATGGTTTAATGAAATTTACAGTGGGTGTATATATACAGTGGGTGCATCTTATTAATTTTTGTCCTAAAAAAAAGATTGCTTTACAAACCTTTGTAAAAATTGAGATCCTATCATTATATCCACTTTTATAATTATACATTTATTTCCTATGTAATAAGTTACTTCCCAAAAAGACACATTGTTTAAATTCCCCTTTGTTACTAATAGCTTTCATGCATCACTTATTTATACTTGCATTATAATATTATTGATGCATAATTAATTATATGTATACATTTATAAACACTCAGTTTACTACAAGGAAATCGCTACACAATCTTTTTTTTGGTGGGATTTTTGTTACTTTTTTCTTTTACCGCTGTAATAATTGAATTCATTACAAAACCTGGAGGTCTGTGCACATAATGTACTTTTTGTACTTTAAAACGTGTCAAAATAAATTTCATAAACAAGTTGTATTATTTAATTATACAAAATAGCACATGATTGAACTCCTTGACTATGACACCAGTGTCAATTCTGTATATATATATATATATATATCATTGCGATATAGTTACAAGCTATATTCAAAACATATATTGACTGTTTACTATAATTTATACATTAAATAAAATGTAATTCTTCTTAAGTTTAAGAAAAAAAATGTATATATATGCTTTTTGTAACAAGTACATTTGTGTTATACATTTGCAACAAATGTATTTGCATTGTATTTTCTACAGTCATTACCCATCTCCTTAATTGGAAGCTCTTAGGTCGTGCCATAGAAATATAAATACTCAAAGGGTAAAATGAATCAAAGATAAAAATCTCACTTATTCCTATTTTGAGTTTAACTTTTTTGTTTTCAGCCATTTATAGATGTAACAGAGCTGTCCTTCCCATTTAATGTTTTTTATAAGATTTTTTTCTACAGCATTTTAACACTATTAGTTAATATAACTTAAGATAATAAGGTAAAGGTAGACATTGGGGGATATTTACTAAGCTCTTTTGCCTGTTTTTTTTTGCCAGTATCAAAATTTATCAAGCCCTTTTATAATTTTTTTTTATTAATACAAGTTTTAGCATGGTTGAGGGAGGCAAAATCAATTATTCCCTATGGAGATTGAGCATTGAAATTTTGGGTAATATAGATATCGATATTAAAGGGCTTCAAAGAAAGTTATGTACATTTTAGTGGTGTTAACTCATCAATATTTATCGATATTGATTATTTTCAATATCAATAATTTTTTACTCTTCATAAATTAGGGGAAAAGGAAAATGTTGCAGAAAAAAAAAGTTAAAAACAGTGATTTATCCGAGTAAATATCCCCCACTGTGTTATCCCAATGAGGTATGTCAAATAATAAAATCAGCTTTGGTGTCTGCCTCTGAGAAAATAGTATATATTCTATTCTGATTGTTTTTGGCTGTATATCTTCCATTTTAAATTAGCTAAAATTAAAAAAAGATCTGATTTTGGATTATCACCGCTCTTGTGGAAAAATACAAAAAATTTCAAAAGACATTTATTGAAATATTAGATGTCAAAATACATCCACAAGCATTTTGCCCTTTGACAAATATGTCCTAAAAAGTCAATCATATATAATTTCAGTTTTGTTCTTTTTTATATCAGAACTTTGTGAAGTTTGTGTTAATATTGTTGAAAATCTCGCCTCCTAATTTATTCATTTAAAAATGTATTATCATTCATAGCTTTATACTTTTTTCAGTTATGGTTAAAATGCTTTTGGAATAAACTGTATTTCAGTTAAAGACACACATATATTGTTGTGCCGCTATGCGAAAACCAAACATTGTTTTATGAAACTTCCAATGTAAAATGAAAAAAAAAAACAATACAAATTCACCTTAAAACCTAACCCTAAAAATCAATGTCAAGTCCATAACTTGTGAAGTTAATTAAAACTTACTGTACATGTTTGCTCTCTCCTATATTTATTAATTTTAAACAACAAATATGTGATTTATGTTATGTTAGTTTATGTCAGGGGTCGGCAATGTGTGGCTCTTCAGCTGGCACGCTGTGGCTCGCAGCGCCCCACCGTAGCCCTGCCCCTCCACATCGTAGCCCTGCCCATGACCGCCAAAGCTCCTTCTGATTGGACGTCAGCAGGTCATGGGATCGGGTACTTGTGATCCTCCCCGTTTGCGCTCCTCCCCCAGGCTCCACAGTGTTTAGTCGGCGGTGGAGGAGGGAGCCAATTCGCTCCCTCCTCCACCAAGTTTGCCAATCACTGGTTTATGTTATTTTAAAACACATTAAAATACTAATTGCAAGGGCGTGAACATTTAGTAACTGAATATGATATAAAAATATGTTTTTGTTGAAATTATTATCTAGAGCAATCTTGATGATTTTGCTAAAATATTTAACAACTGAAAGCAAAGCATTGCATGTACAAATATAATGTTGTTCTACTGATACAGGTAAGATAGTCAGTTTTACGGCATATGTAATCAATTAATAGCATAGTGTTATGCCTTGACCACTTGAATCATAATTTACTAGAAGGCTACAAATCAGATTTTGACATTTACTAATGACATTTACTATAGATTAAAACAAAAAATGACATATATCTAAACAGAAAACTGTATAATGTAACTTTAAGAGGACACAAGCTGTATTGTAGACCAACAAGTAAAGCTACAGTTGGATACTTAATGGGAATGTTCTATCTTTTAGAACCATGTGTAGATATTTGTATAGAAAAAAATAAAAAAATAAAAATAAAAAAAATGAATACAACAAAAACTTACATTTCTCTTAGTGAATATTTATATTGTTACTTTGAGAGTTTAGCTAATGTTCATTTTTGATCTTTTTTTTTTCTTCCTAGTTACTAATCATAGCTAACTTTCTGGCCTGCCTTTTGCACAATAGATGTGTATTTAATTTAATAGTCTGCTTTTGCTATGCAATAACAGCATTATCTCATCTCTTAGTTTGTTAGTATGTGTGAATAGTATGATACGGTATATACCAAATTGCACAGTTTATCAAAGGAATGATGTTCTATGTAGCTTTTATACAGTGCTTTGCAAAGACCATGTAACAATAGTTAAGTCTTCCTTGGGAATAATGATCCACTCTTATAGAGGACAGTTTCTGTTTACTTTTGGGTAATTTTATTAATGACTTTGAATGTTTATTGCACCTCAGTGCAGTGATGTGGCAATAAAATTTAAAAACTAGAGATTGTTGATCGCAGGTGCATGTGTTGCTTTATAGAAATTAGCTGAAGCTCTTTATTTTATGTCAGACTGTAATTCAATCAAAAAATAAAGATAAAAACGATAAATTAAAAGAGACTGTGTGTGGTTTTTTTTTTATATTAAAAACCTGTATAGAGATTTGAGTTACCAAGGAGGTGGAGAGAGACACACCTATTCATCTGAGAAGCTGCAAGATTATAAGTGACGGACTATTTGATTTTTTAATTAATTAATTTATTGGTATTATGGTTGTACATTTATGGATTTTATATCATATTGAATATAGTTGATTCACTAGCACTTTTTTGCGTATTATATGTATTCACTCTAGCGCCTTTCTCATCTTATTTTATTTTTAGTTTTTTTTATATTACATAGGTATGATAAAAAGATTCCATTTTGGCCATAACATTTGTGTTTTTTGTGATCTCTCCCGGTAACTGTGTTCGTTGGCCCTCTGTGATATGATCTTCACGTGAGTCCTTAGACTTATTTTTTTTACTGCATTTTGACTGAAGATGAACAACCATGACACATATCTAGGATTTCCACCAGCAGAACGCAGAAAACTGTGACTATGAGTGAAGAAAAAACAAACGAATCCTCGGGTCTTATATAGATGTAAAACGGATTTGATCAAATTCTTTAAAGCATGTTTGTCATTTGACCAATGCAGCAAAATATTGTAATGTGTTAAAAGCATTTTTTCATAAAACTGTATAGAAATGATCTCATTCTGAGCAATCTAAATTGTATTGAATTGCTGCAAACTTAGTCCTATGACCTCCTGTAGTTTTGTTTTTTTTGGGGGGGAACCACATTTAACTTGCTGTTTTTGGTTGCCCCCACCAATTAGTTTAAATAACCATCAAAATAACTTCTGAATCTTCCACTGAACAAGCTAGTTTTTTACCCCTTTACAAGAATGCTGCTGAACCATCCAAGTCTCATCTAAATCAGCTGGAAGTGGTGGAAAGACGTTGTGGTCTAAATAGTCAACTTTTTAACCCTTTTTGCAAATAATAATGTGCTCTCTATTGATTATCCCTGCCTAGATTTAAGTATGGGACTTGTTGGTATGTTTGTTTTTGTTATGCCCTTGAGGGATACTTGAATGTGAATTCACTTACTATAATGCGGTTAGCGCAGGTCAATACCAGGGTGCAAAGACTAAGGGGATTTTGGTCTTTACCCTTAACCCATACAAAAATAATGTCTAGATCTTGGCACCAGTTTAACTTCTATCAAATGGCAACTTGAGTGTAACAAAGCAGAAGGAAAGCACAGATAAACTGTAACACACTGAAACATTGGAGAGCCAGAAGTGCAGAGCTGCAGCACATAGGAAGGCTAGAGAGCAGGGGGCTAAGCATACAGGGCCATTATATATTTTATATTATACCATTATAATACAATACAATAATATTTGTGATTGCTCAGTTTTACACTTTCTGTATTTGCTTGGCAAATTTAATGACAACTACATTGATGTCTTGTACCAAAATATTTACTGTTCATACTTTGCTAAGTTTGCTTAAAAAATGTAGTTAACCTAAGCTTTGAATAAATAACTTTTAGCATTCTGGGTGCTTCTGAAAAGGATAATTTTTCATGTTTGGAAAAATCATAATTACATTTTCTCCCTAGATAACTTTCTATGGTATTATACCACGGCTTGCATGCAGTTAGTTTTGGGATGTCCAAACTGCCTGTTAGAAGATAGTGGGATTTGTAGTGCAACTGCCACCATAGGGATTCAGGTTGGGTATTCATTTAGTAATTACAAAATATATATTAAAATAAAAACAAAAGAAAATCTTTCATTTAGGGTGCAAAGAAAACTGAAAGTAAGCCTGTATTCTAATTAAAACTGATCATTTTTAGAAACACTAAAATCAGCAAAAACATATTCCATTGATTTCCGGTAACTGATTTATATCACCATGTCTTTTGGCTGTTGGGTTCTTGAGATATAACACAATGTAATATAATTTTTTTTTTATTACTGAAATCTGAATCTGACTCAAATCCTACATATGATTGAAGAAACACAGACAGCAGTCATTAATCTGATTTTCTCATCTTTAACTTTGAGCAAGAGGAGGTAAGCATGATGGATAAGATTTCATGTTAAATCTTGCAGTTTAAAAAGCTGCTGTCAACACTATAGGAAAGATAAAAAGATAAATCCAGCCATGCTAGAATGGAATGATCATTGCATTAATGTAAAATGCTTTTTACCCACTAATAACTGCAGAAAAAATGTCATTTTTGACACCAAATGTCATGTGGGATATCAATTCAAATCTTTGTTACTGTAGTTAAAATACGAGTAATTAATTGTACTTTTCTTTTTAAATAGGCCAAACAAAATGTTGAGCGGACATCTTTTAGTGAGATTATTTTAATTTTGAAGTGCTTCCAATTAATTCTGAAATGGCTAAGCTTTTCAGTTGGTGATCAGCATTTTCTGACTGACAGCAAGATAGATTTGGTTCACCTAAGGCTGAAAAGGCAAAGTAAACAAATATTGACTATAACTAAAACTGCTCTCTATCTCAAAGTAGAGGAGTCAAAAAATGCAAAATAATGCATCACTAAAGAATATACAGCCACTGTCCTCTGCACTTTCTTATGCAATGTCCATAATAGCTCAAGAAATGGTAATTGAGGATTTGGAGGAGGAAGTTGTTTCTTCTTCTGCTGGGGGAAGGTTTGAAGGTTTGGGATGGTGTGGGTTTTGGTTCTACAAATTAGGAAGGTATCAAAATACTGCATGTACAGCAGCCAAATGAAAGCTTAACTACTGCTAATAATGATATTATGATGACTGGCCACAAAAACAAAAATACAGAAAAGTACAGAAGGAGTGCACTGCACCTTTAAAAGAAGACCTTTTAAAGAATCTCACCGAGGAAGCCCTAATAAAGCGGCAAAATGCATTGGGGCAACCATCACACTCTGTCTCTATTAAGACAAAACTACCTTCTTTTTAAATGTGAGTGTATCCATTTATATCAAATGTACATTTTTTTGAACTAGCTACACTATTGCAGCTTTCTTTTATAAAGTTAAAGGAGAACTATAGTCAGATTACATCTTTACATATGCAGTACTATACCTTAGTGAGAAGCGTTTCCCCCCAT
>JAKJJM010057461.1:0-11828 GCA_021901965.1 Pipa carvalhoi | reverse complement strand
AATCTGCTTCACATGAAACATCTAATGGGGGGAAATGCTTCTCACTAAGGTATAGTACTGCATATGTAAAGATGTAATCTGACTATAGTTCTCCTTTAAATGGACAGTACAACTAAGAACTACTTCAGACTGCTGCATTTTAGTCTCACCAGAAAAGATGATACCAAGGGCTTAACTACCTAATCACGCCTAACAGATATGCTTAAAGCAATTTTGCCATTCAGTTACTGTATATTGCCCAGTATACCATATATTGTAATGCACATTGTTCAGTATGCTTTTATAGAACACTGGAGTTCCGGAGAGAATCCTTTTGTATCAAACTTCTGTTTTATCACCTCCCACTTAATGTCATCATCAGGTTTGCATAATGTCACATGCAGTAGCATACATGTGTGCCTATATCAGAACAGGCTCTGGTGGAAGACATGATGTTCTAGTCCTATCCTGATCATTATATTGCCCAAATTGGTTTATACATATCATTAAGTAAGTTAGTAAGGTGACTAGAACTTAGCAAGTCCTGGTGCAAGATTTTCACAAACAGGACCTTCCCAAAATTTTTGACTAAGCTATTATTATTTAAAGTACAACTGAAAACAACAGCGCTTGGTTGATGCTTATGCTACATATCAAAACAGCATGCAATCAGGAAGCAGACATACAAAAAAGAAAACATATAGGTGATATTTTGACCTTTTCAATTCGTTTTGCCTTTTCAAGGTCCACTTCGCTGGACTTTTCAATTTGACTGATATTTAAAATACCAATATAAAAAAAGTATTGATCCATTAAAATCTGGACATTTGGCAATCGTTATTGACTGCAAAACTAATTTGACTGTTACCAAATGACTAGACCAACTCCATAGGGAATAATAGGTTTTTGGCAGCCTAAGGCTGGGTTCAGACGAGCATATGATTATACACTTCTCTGCCCCTATACTTACCTTGTTCCGGCCCATACGCTGGCAAAAAAATGCGACTGCCAGCGTACGGCCGGCGTTCGCGTGCACACTCGTCTGGCCGGAACAAGGTAACTATAATAGGGAAGCACGGGGCTGTATCATGAGCGTATGATGCACAGAGTTTATACGCTGCGCATCATACGCTCATGTGAAAGCTGCCTAAAGCAGGTGAACACTTTTGGGTAAAAACATTTGATGGAACGGCTTTATAATTAGGTGAAATTGGCAATATTGATATATTGCTGCTGTTTCACCAGTTAATGGTACTTTAAACATTAATCAGCTCTACATGCAGCTGTGTAGGTTATTAGCCAACTCCTTCCAATAAAACATTGCATATTTAGATAAATATTTCCATGCTTTTCTCTCAGTATTGTTAGAGTAAAAGTTTTTGTGTGGGGTAAACTATCCCACCTTTGTATACACAAAGGGCATATTTACTAAGACCTATTCGACCATATTGATTGATTTTACCCCCTTTTGCTGTTAATTCTTGTTTCCCTGTACTTTTCAATTCCCGATTTACAAAGGATGGATAAAAATGTTTCCCATTGAAATAAATTAACAGGGGCACGGTTTGCAATGCTTTTCTATTAGGGTTCCTTCCATTACAGATCGATATTGATGTCTCATTTCAATGGGGAAACATTTTGGACTTGGGCTAAATGACAGGACCATCTCCATAGGGAATAATGGGTTTACGCCAGCCTGAGACCGGAGAATTCTTTTGTGAAATAAAATGTTTTTTGAACAGATTAGTAAATAGGAGAAAGCAGTGATATTGTTAAATATAGGCTGTTTCTCCTGCATTTACTAGTCAAAAAGCCTTTTCAACTTTAGTAAATGTGTCCCAAAGTGTTTCAATTTATTCTTAGGAGAGAGGAAAACCCCACAGACACAGTTATCTCTGTAATGATAAAACTTCCTCAGTCCTGTCAGGGTGTAGTTTAATTTATAAATTTAGCAGACAGGGAAGTAGAAAAGTCATAAGGTGAATGAAAGTGCTAAATATTTGTTTATAAAGGCCAATACCAAAAATAACAGTGCGAATACACTTGCTGAATATGGCTCACAGGATGAACTTGTAGTTTAACACTTTGTCTCCTTGTGTAGATTGTTGCAAGTAAAGGAACAACTCCGCTACTGACAGATGGCGGCTAGATTCTCCCATCAACCCCCTTGCTTTACTGAGTCAGTTCCACAAGCGGGACCAAGCTATGCTGAATGTTAATCCTCAGCCCGGCCAAATGTGCAGGTTTGGTGATAGTGATGCATGTCCGTCCAAATGTGAGTTCGCACGCCTGTTCACTTTAAGAGGCAGCAGTGTACCATTAGACAGAGCTGAAATCACTTCCCCATTCCCATCCTTCCTCCCCCTCCTCCCTCTTGTTTCCATGACTTCCCCTGCATAGCTTTCCCTGCTAGTGGAGAGTGTCCGCTGCTGCCAGGTACCGAGGTGCAGCATGGTCGCCCTGCCCGGCTGCCTACGCGCTGCGGCGTTTTGGGTACTGGTTTACTGCTACAGTCTGCTCTGTGCCTGCGTTGCCCTCATTACACTTATCTACAGTATCTTAATGAGGCCACGGAGGACATTCCAGAGGAGCAGCCGGGAGGTGACCCCAGGGTGCCTGAATCATCCTTTCCTGGGCACACACTGCTATGTGCGGATCAAGGTAAGTGCATTAAACTGTATATATGTGTGTGCGCATATATATATATGTGTGTGTATATATAGAGTTATGTGTTCGCATATATAGGTGTGTCTATATATATATATATATATATAATAAGTGTGTGTGCATGTATAGGTGTATGCGTAAGTATATTTGGGTGTGCATGCATATATAGGTGTGTGTGTGTATATATATATATATATATATATATATATAGATGTCTGTGTGTGTGTGTGTTAGTGACCTGCTGCAGGTGGGCATCACTGGGCACTGCTGGAGTATAACTTTGTACTAGCAGTACCTGTAATCTCACATCAGTATTGAGCTGGGGAGCTTAGTTTCCTGGGTTTAACTGAGTGTGAGCTCATGGCACATTGTGAGCAGATGAATGTGATGTAAGGACTAGTTTGCCTAGCACTGAATGTAACATATTTGAGTGCATAGAGTTAAATGTGGTGCTTTAATTAGCTGTGTCACTCTAAGCTCAGTATTGCAGTGAATTACTCAGGTGTGTTACCCAGTAGGTGTTCAACACTTTACAGTAGAATAATGGCTAGGTACATCTATCAGCCTTCCATGCACAGAAATCTGTCTAGATTGTGCACAGCTGTTAGTAAATCTGCTTTAGTATTTCCCATCCCAGTTATTATTTGATAATGAAATTGATACTCAGAATACTGTTTGAGCAATCTAGTTCAGTCTGAAAGCCATGTTAGCTCATGGAGAAATTAGCATGTACTTTCAACTTCCATACCCCCTAACACCCTTGCATTATCAGTATTTCATTTGTCTCCTTTTTAGCACATTGACATTCCAATGAATCAGAAATGCAGCTCATGTCTCTGAAGTCAATAATAACTGTGCTATAATTTACTATTTACTTGGCATTTACATCTGTTACCTACAGAACACTACATAATATCAATGAGATGAATATTTTTTTCATTCAAAGCTTGATGAATAAATGATCATGCAGTTATATTCCCATGGAATGAATATCGTGGCAAATATTTAATGATTTTTAAAAAGGAATCTGTGTGCAGACATACACTAGTTAGCAGGATCTTTTAATCTTCACGTGTTATTATGGCTTGCTTTCTCCCCAGTATTATGTTTTCCCTCAGTAAGCACGTAGCCGTTTTGCAGGTCACCTTCTTTTACTGTGTGTTCAATCCCACGTTAGTAGAATAACAATTCCAACTGCCAGTTTGACTGTAAACATGCAGCTTGCCTTTTCATTTAGGCAGTTGATGCACCTTTGTAGTAATTAGCTATTTAGTTGTCATCTCTAGTGGAATCTGCTCTGGTAGATCTTGTAAATGGATTAGGCACTCAGCTATATTATTAGAAATCATAATGTATTTTTAATCCCCAGTGCCACTTCATTTTCCTCTCATTTCTCAAGGTTATACGATAGAAGGCCACTCTCTGGCTCTAAGCAACTACAAAGCAATATGTATAATTAACTAAAGAAGATTCCATGGGATGTATCAGAGGGTCCTGTGACCAACAAGAATTTAAAACTAAAAAAAAAAATAGTGAACGCAGATCTATAGATGGCATCTTGGCCCTGAAGACAGAAGTACAGGTTGGGCAGCAAACCAGTTTATTACAAATGATGGTGTGGTTTCAGTCTGTTTTTCTAGGAAGATGTACAGATTTCCCTGCATGTGCAATACTGCCATCCTACTCGCATACATTATGATGTAATACAAATGCAAGGAATGTTTCTGTAAGCATTTTTTGTTAACAGTATTTCTAGTTAAGAAAATACATTTATAAGTCATTTTTAATCTGATTGTAACATTGGAAGAAATTTATTTACAAATGGATTTGTGTGCAAGAATAAAAGTGTTTTGAGTTTTAAAATGGGGAGAAAGCTACCTTATTTGGCTAGACATTCCAGAGACCTAAACCTCATCTCCATGCAGCCACCTGTACACCACGTTGTATCAAACTGTGAAGCAGTATAACAGTCAGTATAGATTGTTGTACTGGCAATAAAATAATATACCGTACTTTTTAGGATATTGTGTCACTTCTATGAAACTGTATTGCATTACCAGTGAATGCTGAGAGTGATTATGACTGGGAGCTGTGCTTCAATAGTCTCCTTGCAATTTGATTATCAATTGGTCGAGCATATTAACATATTTATTAAAAATTGATTAAATTGAATTTGATGTGAAGTTTAAATTGAAAAAAATTGCAAAATCAAGTTTAATGCTTAGTTACTGCTGGGATAATTTTAAACGCAGTAGCTATCACTGCACAGCTAAGGACCCCCTATTGTGGAGGTTTTTAGGCCTTATGATGGCAGGGCTCCTGTTGTCTGTCTGACTTCGCCACACTGTGCAAGAGACGGCTAATGACAAAGCAGGGTCTTTGCTATGGGAATCCTCTGCTTAGTGAATAAGGAGTAGAGAATCAGTGTATCGAAGTGATGTGAATTCACTTTGACAGTCGAATTCTCACTTTGATGAATAAGTCCTTAGGTATAGGGAGTAGGAGTTGTTTAGAGCAGCGGTTCTCAACTTGGGGGTCGAATGACGATTTGCCAGGGGTCACCTAAGACCACTGGAAATATAAATGGAGTCGTCCAATAATAATTAATGAATGAGGGTCACCAAATCACAGGGAATTGTACTAAAGGGGTCGCAGCAATAAAAAGGTTGAGAACCACTGGTCTAGAGGATATTCTGATGTTTGAAATATTTTAAATATAAGGCACATGTGGACCTTACACTATGTTAGGTATGGCATGATAAATTCCTACTAATGGGAAAAATAAAATGCTTCATTGTTTCCAGCAGTAGCATATGCTTTAAAGTGTTTGGAGGTTATAGAGAAAAACACTCCCTGAAGTGCTGATTATCTGCTCCGAACATTGATCCCGTGTACCAGTGTGAGTTGGGCCACTCCAGTGCACTTAGAATACCTGTGGGAACTTGCTCAGTTCTTCTGGGGCTATGGGTCATAGGTAGCTTAGTATGATAAACCTCTTTTTATTTTAATACATTTTGCTACTGCTTTTTTTTCTGTCATTCTATTTAGTCAGCTATATTCATAGACAACCATTAAGGGTCGCCATGCAAGGAGCAGTTTAAAAAAAAAAAAAAAAAAATTATAGAATGTTTGATAATTTTTGAACCAATTGCTGTTCAATCACTTTGGTACTTTAATGCTAAGGATCTGTTATACCAGTGTATAGTGGGCTGAAACCTATTTAGGTTTAGGTAACCTATTTGAAACCTAACCTAGGTCCTTCCAGTATTTGTTTGCCTCCTGTACCATACCCGATTTCCCTACCCATTTTCCTTTTCCAACCAAATCAAAAAACAAATTTTACATTTTAATCATCAAAATAAAAATACACACATTTCTTGGGAAAAAAGCATTAATTGCTTTAACCGATGGTAAACTAGAATATTTACATATGTGTTTATACAATCTTGTCAATCCCTATCTCCACTTCTGCATTGCATGCTGCTTTATTTCAACAATTTTTCACTACAGTCTAACCCAGGGGTGTAATAAATCAAATAATTCACTTATTTGATTTATTGGAACAACTGGTGCAAGTACATGGAGCTTTGGTCAGACTGGGTTGCATACTCTTTGGAGTGCCACATATAGCCCTTTGGCTTCCAGTAGGCAAAGGGATTTATAACACTTGAAATGTGCCACTGGTGTTGGCAGCTGAAAGAAAAAGGGTAATCCTCCCCTTGCAAACCAGCTTGGTTGATATATCCTCTATATCCTTATTTATGGAGTCCCCCATGAACTGTTTCCACACATCACAGACAAGAGGTCTAATTGTTCAGCCTGGAGGCTTATCAGTCAGTTTGACTTGCAACTGACCAATTTCACAAGTCTTAGATCACGGAGGAATCTAGAAATGCAAGACCACCTTAAGTTAGGGTTAATTGCAGGTGATAAAAATTGTGTTACAAGTGTATTGTGTGTGTGCAATCAATAAATTCATCCTTGCAACTATAGGAAGATTTCTGGCTTCTACATGAGAATGTTTCATTATATTATATCACCAATTATGCAAATGTTCCAATGATCAAAACCAAATTTTATCACACAACCAAAAATTTATCAGGTACTCTAATTTCTTAATACTTTTTCCAAGGTTTCATTGAGTTGTCAAGTGAACTTCTTGATGAATATGCGTGAAGTGTGAAATGTTAAAGATATCATATATATTCGTGTCTTGTGTAGAAGCTGTGTAGCTGGACTTGTTTTCCTTTTTTTGTTAGAGACCGTAAAGATTTAGACACTGATATTTAAAGCATTCAGACAACATAGTTTATATTTTTTTATTTGGACATGCTTGCGGGGGCAAGGAGGAGCATGTGTCCCACCATGGATTCCTGCTTCCCAGTTTGAAAGGCTTGAATGTACCTGTTTACCTTTAACACAATTAAAAATAATAGTTTCATGTGGCTTATTTTACTTCCTGGTTTAAATCTTGCAAGCTGCCCTTTTTTTTAAATCTGCAAAGTTTATTGATCAATTATAGTGAAGCAACAGTAGAATGAACAGCTGAGTTGAATGAATTTTTTAAATTATATAAGCAGCTCCATTGAGTACTAATGTACTGAGCTTTTTCATTAGCTAAGCTAATCTCATAGTATGGCTACAGAAAGTTAGAAAGGGGCTAAACTGAGAGAGCAGGAAAGATTATGGCTTTAAGTTGAAGTTGAGTGTACTTCATCATAGAGAGTTGATACAGGTAGTCATTTATGTAAAGCATGTACAATAGATCTGTATGTCTGTGTGTGTGTGTGTAAGTCATGCATTGTGCAAAATGTACCCAGTGTGTGTGACAATCTTGTGTCTGAGTGTGTATTGGAGACAGAAACAATATGGATACCTCCCAGAAAATCCAGTTTTTCCAGTTCTGCTCCACAGTCCAGGGTTTCCTCTACTATGTGCCAGCAAACAATGATAGGATAGGATACCCTGTCCCACTTTGACTGCAGCAGCTCTCCAATTCCTATTTTAAGAGCACTACTGCATTCATTCATTTGCCTACCAGCTTCTCCCTTCTATGTTGCTTTACTTTGCAGCTCCTTTCCTTGTAGGTCACTCAGGGATTGAACGGAGTTTTCTAATTACTAAGCATCACTCTACTCTGAGACATCTGTATAGAGATTGCATTTTTTTTAATTATTTGTTTGCAAGCACTATTGTGTCAGGGACCTAAGTGAAAAGTTTACTCATAACTCTCAAGTTACCAGGGGAAGACAGCAGGAGAGAGCCGTCCCCCAGAACAGCCAATCAAAAATGCTTAAGGTCCTACAGAAGCTTTGTCACTAATGACGTCACCAGGGCAGAGCCCACCCACCCCTTATTGACTGTGCCCCAGTGACATCTTTACCTGGGACCAGCCACCAAGTATAGGGACGTCAGGAGGATTGACATTTGGGGACAGAGACCTGGGACTGTGGGACAGGACCTGAAAAACTTGAGGCGTATAAATTCACTGCTCTCTGAGTGCTGCCTTATATGCCAGTGCTGTCTAAATCAAAAGTGTTGTTTAAAGCCCTATTTAGTACTAATTAAATGTTGGCTGCTATCCTTGTAGCACAGACCTTTAAACCAGTGTTCTCTGTACTGTGGAGCTGCCTTCATTTGTGTGTGACCAAACTATGCTTAACTAAATTTAGACTGATTACTTTGCTTTCATAATACTTTGCACACCCTCCAAGAAAAAATGTCTGCAGATGCCCATGATCACAGGTTATAGATTACATAGTATGTCTCATTTAGTCAACAGAATTTTTTGACTTCAGGCTTCTCCTTCTCAGTCACGATCTGCCCTATATATGATAAAATAGAGTATTTGGTCTAATTATATGCTGATACTGAAAAATGAGAGCAATAAAAAATAAGCCAAACGTGTTACAAATCAGCTAGGAAATTTGCTGAGCCTTTGCTATTAAAATCCTAGAGCGATGGTGTGTATATTTCATTGAGCTTGTTGGACAACTGCTTTGTATGTTCACAAATATGTTTGCAGTATTAGTAGCTAAATTCTATTCATAAACACATACCTTTAACCTGACTGAATCATGTGCAATCTCCTTCTCAGATATTCAGATAAATGAACAAATGGCAGTGTCTGTAGTAAGATCTTTCATCTTGCTCTTGAAGCATGATAAGTAAAAGAGCCATGACATACAGTGTTGCCACCTACAAAAAATATAATTTTCTCCTTTACATTAGCCATTCTAAACCATTAACAGTCAATTGGTTAAACCTGTGCCTCGCTGTAAATTGTTCCCCCTCAAAAAAATACCAAAACATACCACTATGCAGTTTCTCCCACTTACCCACTGTAGCCAATGTAAATACCCCTAGTCCTGTGCAGTTCCCTGACATACTACCCTTATGATAATCAGTTTCTACCACACATACCGCCCAAAACTATTCAGGTTATGCCACACATACCATAGTGTTGTGCAGTTGCTTCCCTATGTTGTGCAGTTGTCACCATGTGAGCTCCCTGTCTTCCCATCGTACTGCTACATGAGTCTCCATAATTTTCCCCTCAGCTGTTCCCACGGTATAATGTAAACTGGTTCTCGACCATGCCCATTTTTCCAAGTGTGCTTCTGGCCACCAAATCTTGTACAGTTCCTGCCTTCATGTGCTCGTGCTGCCTTGGTCTCCATTTAGTTGCTGCCAACAACTGGGCGGTAATTGTGGAAACCACAGGTTTTGACTAGATGGATTCTGGGAATCAATTTACATTACAGCATAGGGGAAAGTTATGTAGTTAAACATTTATTTTTATAGGATCAAAAAAAATTTTTCACTTTTAAGGGGGTTTTAAGGGGGTTATTCTGTAAAGTCCGAATTGTTGCGTAAAGATGTGAATTCACGAGCTAAAAACTGTCACAGCAGATATATATATAAAAATAACAAGAATATTGTTGACGTTGCGACTTTACTATGGAAATATTGTCACAGGTGCAATTTTTAAAAAAATTATTGCGGTCGCGATGTGTGAGGATCGGTACTCACCAGCGTCTGTTTCTTAGATGGTACACTCTCAAATGCACGCGCTCGTCCTGGTCGCGCTCCACTGATGCTTGTATGTCGTGGTCACATGATCGGGTTGCGGTCATGTTATGTGCGAATGTGCCTACGTCACGGGGGTGCGCACCTGACGTGGCTAAACGCAGGAATGCGCCCGTTTAGCAGCTTATATAAGGCTCATGTCAAATTAGCTCTGCGCCCGATTATAGAGCTTCTGTTGTAGGGTGATCTGGTTATTATTATCTGTTTGCTTGTGTATGACCTCTGCCTGTTTTCTAATCTGAGAAAAAAAAGGAGTGAATCAGCGTTGTAGTTTAAAAGGTGTACCATAGCTACGTTTATTAAGCCAATGACATATTTTGGGCGTGGTGCCCTTTATCGGGCGTGGAAGCCCGAAGCATGTCATTGGTTTAATAAACGTAGCTATGCTACACCTTTTTTACTACAACTCCTTTTTTTCTCATATTGAATATTTGCGTGCTGACAGGACACATGGAACCTAGCATTGTTTGGTGCAGCTTGGAGTTTAATGTTAACACATTTCCGTTCTCTAATATACAATTGTTATCTGCCTGTCTCGACCCTCTGCTTACTCTTTGACTACGAACCTTTGCTTACGACCCTGACCTCTGATACGTCCACTGACTATTCTCTTCTCTGCTAATTATCATTTGTGCTTTACAGTCCTAAGGGCCGCGACCTGAGCATAGCACCGCAGCGAAACTCTAACCTCCTTGCAGGGGCTCTACGAGAAAACCGGGTGTGCCTTAGACTCTGCGCCTTGGGATCTGTTAGTAATCTGCACTCCCTTCAACTACTACCTTCTTCTACTCCCTCCTGTACTGGTTCCCTTCCGGACATGACATTACATTGGGAAATTTATCACAGTCTCAGATTTGCTATGGGAATCTGCTGTTTGAGAATTTGACAGTCAAATTCTCACTTTAGTGAATAACCTCCTAAAATATTTAATTAAAAAGTGACTTTCAACACATAGGGGGTTATTGACTAAAGTCCGAATTGTTGCGTGAAAGTGTGAATTCACAACGTCCCCATATTCGGGTATTCTGCAAACTCTCTGTGATGTGGTGAATTCGCCAGCTGACAGTCGCATACTACACAACAGATGGCTGCAGACGCGGTTGCGAATTCGCTGTGGGAATACTGACTGTTGCAAATTTGCTATGGGAATCTGCTGTTTAGTCACTAAGGAGTAGAGAATCAAAGCATAACCACCCAAAGTGATGAGAATTCTCTTCGACGGTCAAATTCTCACTTTGATCAATAACCTCCTTACAGTTTCCAAACCTTTACTGATTCAAACAAAATAGTTTCTATTCTAAGGGAACATTTCCAAGCTCTTATTACTAAAGCTTCAGCAACACCAATCAATATTGTATTCTGCAACACTTCATCCTTACATATCCTGTTTATGGATGTGTAAGAAAACAAATAAGATTATTTTGAAGCGGAAGATTCTTGACAGACAATATGCCTTTAAGAGCCGTTTTTCCTGGAGGGTGTAGACATTTTGGTCCTCAATGACTAAAGTCTGAATTCACCTGTCGAAATTCATCTTGTTACAATTTGAGTTGCATCGCCAAAATAGACGCAAATTTACTTTTGGTTATTGAGTAAGTGGAGAATACACTTGCCAATCAGGTGGACAGTGGTGTACGCTGTCAGATGCATAGTGTGGCGTAGTCAGTCAGAAGTAGGATGAGAAGTCTTGCAGAGTGAGGTGAATCTGACAAATGAAGGGCAGTAACGTCACTCATCATATCCCACTAACTGTATTGTGTGAATATTCTATCAATTTCTATGTCACTTTGTCCCTAGGTCATGTTGTCATTTAGTTGCAGTTGCCATTGTCACTTTTGAATGAATAATTGCTATACGCAACACAGGAGCCCTGCCATCAGCCCCCCAATTCGCCAGTCTGAAGTGACAAAGTTAAACAGGTGAACTCGGAGCAGTTCACCTAGTTGCATTCGCATCTTCAACACACTCCGACGCATAATCAATAGTAGAAGTATACATAAGATAAAAACATCTAAAAGGTGGCGCTTAAAAATACTTAAAACTTAAAAAGAGGTATATAGAGTCCAGGACATCAATCCATATGGTACACACAA
>JAKJJM010057441.1:0-10488 GCA_021901965.1 Pipa carvalhoi | reverse complement strand
TAGGACAGTTGCCCCGCCTTTCTTGAAGTGACACACCAGCCGAGTTATGCTTTGCTTTTTGACAAATTTTGACACACTGAGCTCAAAAGGTTGGCCATCACTGTCCTAGAGCAATGGAAGTTTTTTCCTGTAGTTTCTGGTTACTGTGAATGCTGCATGGTTCAGGGGATTTGTATTTGCCCCATCCTGTTCTCACATTTGTAATGGCTGGGCCCATCAACTAATAAGTTTTAAAATATATATTTAAAAACAATCTCTATAAACTGTATTTATGTTTTTAGTGAAGCTGATTTCTAGCAGATATATTTTAGTTTTTCATGTTGTCTATGTGTATTGAATGCATTTTAAACTATCTATCCCTGGACACATACATACAAAACAAGCATTAAAACAAACATAAAGCCATAGGGGAAGATAATTACAGCAGGAAGGGAAAGAAAAGGAAAAAGATTCCCACACAGTTGGTTAAAAAAGTGATGGAAAATGTGTATCATACTGTGATGTCTACATGGAGTCTTACCAACTGATGTTTGATTTCAGTTTGAAGAAAGTAGGCTATGATATTAGCTTAAATATGACAGAAACTCAGTCTTGTAGATACAAATAAAGCAACATGTAAAAATATCTGAAATGGTTCTTTGTCAAGTCACCCAAAAGCCAATCCCAATCCAAACGACCTTCCAGTCTTGTCATTCTAAAGGAAATTCTTACTAATCATGCAATGCAATATAACTTCAGGGAGATGGAGCTAGTATGCCACCAAATGAATGTACACATTCATAAAATTTAATATGGCGCTACCAAACAACATACAAAGTACTTTATTAACCCTAATCTGATGTTTAAATGCTACTTACAAAGTCTAGAGGCTGTAGAGCGTAAGATAGCGTTGTGCTGCTGGTGATTTGTACCATTATGTAAATAACCTGTTCTTGTACCATGTTCTTCCTGTGTAGAAGTTGATCATGAAACTTTTGTTTCAGAAACATAGTATGATGTTGCTTTTGTAGATCCTGCATGGGGAACATGTTACTAGTAAGATGTATTATATTTGTATCTAGTTTTGTATAAGCCAGAACAATTTTATTTTTGGGGATAATATTTATCAGGCATAACTTACATGAGTGATAATATATAAACACATAAATATATGTTTCTCAGAAATGATAATATCTTAGGGAATCCAACCCCAAGAAGCCCCTGGTTTCTTAAAAGAAATTCTGTTTAGCCGAACAGTGGTTCTCAAACTTTTCCACCTGGGCCTCAGTTTCTCCTCATGGTCAACTCTCAGGCCTTGTCTACTGAAAACTCTACAGTTTTTATACAGTTTACACTGCCATTACATAATGAAACATATTTAGCAGACACACAGCTCACACCCATTGTTGTAACAAGAGCTTTTAGGGATCATCATAGCTGAGTTATACCACTAAATCAGTGATCGACAAACTTGGTGGAGGAGGGAGCCAATTTGCTTCCTCCTCCACCGCCAACTAAACACTGTGGAGCCGGGGGGAGGAGTGCAAAGGGGGAGGAGTGCAAGCACCCAATCCCATAACCTGCCGATGTTCAATCAGAAGGAGTGTTGGCAGTCATGGGCGGGGCTATGGCGGCGCGCCGCAAGCCACATGTAGCTCCAGAGATGCACATTGCCGACCCCTGCCCTAGATTAATGGCAGCGATGGCCCCAAAATTGTATGGCAATCACACAACTTCTACTTACTGTTAAAAATCCTGAAAAATGCTTTTCAGCAAAAAAAAAAATGAATATACAGTTATCATTAAAGGCCTCTGCAATTTATGGGTCACCTGTATACCCTCCAAGTTTCTTAGGAAGCAAGGGAGAGCACCGCACCACTTCTCTCAATTGGCTGTGTTCCCAGTGACATCTTTGCCACAGACTAGCTCAGTAATGGCTAACCTGTGACACGCCCAGACATTTTTGCTGATACGCGTCATGTCACACTTTCAGGGGATCCCATAGCAAATCTGCGACCGCGACAATTTTACTACTGTAAAGTCGCAACCGCGAAAATATTACCATCGTTAAGTCGTGACTGTGACAGTAGCATTCTATGGCAATGAATTCGCTGTCAAATTTTGACACACCAAGTTCAAAAGGTTGGCTGTCACTGGGCTAGGCATTAGGTACAGAGTTGTGGAGGGGAAAGAGACTTGGGAAATGCTGCTAGGAGAACCGGGACTGAAGGACAGGTATCTGTAAGATAGGATAGTCCAGCTCAGATACAGAAATCCACTGCAACTTTTTCCATCTAGAAAACCACATTACTCTAGGTGCAGGTTTACTGGAATTTTGGTCTAGTTGGGACTAATGTCACAGCCTGATAAACCACTAGACAGCTGCTGCAACAGATCTAACTGTGAGTATACAATTTGAAGAAATCTCCATTTGCGGGGTCTGGGGGGTAGCAATGAAATGCAACTCCTAGCACCTACTCCACTTGCTGCAGACTATTTGAGCAGAGACTGTAATGTAATGGTAACTTTCTATAGCAGCTTCTTAATAGCACAAAGTCAGCAGTGTATAAATAGCCAAAAAGGCAGAATCACAATACAAAGAAAGTCAGTGTTATTCTAGTTTGTTTTACTTATTATCATACAACAGACATCACAACTTGTGAAATAAACAGCAAACTCAGTACTGCATTACACACACAAATATTTATTATAAATATATACATTCATATATACAATATGCATAAAATATATACAGACTGTTTCAACAGTAATGAAACAAAAATATTTAACAGACTATTATCTCATTTAATATATATATACATTAGTATCAATATTTGGAAAACCAATTATTTAGTGTGTGTGTATATTTAAATAGAAATTCACTTTATTTTCTAATAAATTAGTGTCTGTACAACTGTTTATGTATACACAAACGTGCAAACATTTACATTACACAAAGCTACACCATGTTGGGTGGGTTAACAAAAGTTTGTGTGTGTTGCAATATGTGGGCTGATGTATGTAAGTCTTATTATCTTAAACATATCTTAAAAGTGTTACTATGGACTGTTGTCTTTCATTAGGTCAAAGTGACCGGTGACCACAGTGACCAGGAAATCGTGGCATGCAAATCACATCTGCACAATGTGTGTCTCATGCAGACACCCAATTGTAACTGCCAGAAAATCTGTGGGAATTTGTGTCTGTGTAGCTTGTGTTTCATTCACTCTCTTAGTGCAAATATATAGCAATTGTTCTGACAAAAGCTTTGGTTTTTTTTTAACAAAAATAATTCTATAAAGCATTCACACTTAAAAAACTATATAAAAGTGTGTCAAAAGAAACCACTGTGAAAAAAATAGAATAGTTCATCTTAAGTAATCAAATTCCCATTTTCAAATACATTAATATGTATATACTAGTCACAGCATTCACCTTCCAGCAGAATATAATCCCAAAGCACATAAGGGTTTAGGCAAGTAACATGTTTAATACTCAACTGGTATTACCTTTATGCTTTCATTAATCAGTATCAGACTATTAACACAGTAAAAAAAAATGTCAAAAAGGCAGTTAATAGCTATACTGCTATACTACTATTCTGATAGAGACACAAACGAGTGTCAGCTAAAATACTCACAATCATGCTGGAGCACTTTCCTTCCAAGATAAAATGACCTATTACTGAGAAGTTGTAGAGAGCTGAATCTGTCTTTCCAACCACAGGCCAGCAATGGATATAAGAAATGAGGTTGGTTACATGCCAGATCACGTTGTATTTTTCTAAAAATAACCTGATGTTTTAACAACAAACACACACATTATATATATGCGTGTGTAGTATAAAATTACACCCCACTCCTATAACCAGTGCTTGCTGGAGTCTAGTAATAGGTATGCAGATCAATTGATGTACTGGTGTAAACTACTTTTATTGCTTAGCCAATGTTTTGATCACCTAATGGGATCTACTTCTCTTCTCTCTTAAGAAACATCCCATTAAGAGAATAAAACATTGGTTATTCAATAAAAGAAGAAGTGTTTTAACTGTAAAAACACTGGAGTATTGAATTTTCAGTTGATCCGTTGATCTCAGTATTTCATAAAGCCTTCTACAGACCATTCTACTTTATAGGGGAATGCACTGTGCTGTATATTTACCCCAATAAACAATATTTTGGGGGTTATTGACTAAAGTCCAAATTGTTGCGTAAAGGTGAGAATTCGTCAACTCAAGACGGTCGCAATAGACTGCTACTGTCGCAACTTTACTATGGGAATATTGTCGCAGTTGCAGATTTGCTATGGGAATCCACTGTTTGAGAATTCGACAGTCGAATTCTCACTTTAGTCAATAACCCCCTTTGTCTTTGCTGTTCATGTCTGAATATAGTGTTAATCAGCATGAGGACTACCATGTAGGTCTTGCATTCTTCCTATCTACCCATGGGATGCTGGAGATCAGCAGTAATAATACCTTTAATAAACTCATAATTTCCCTTAAGATGGTGAAAATGATGGACTAGTATGTATGTATGTTTTAACCTGCTACTTATTTTAAAGGAGAACTAAAGCAGCAAAAAAAAAAGCTATATTAAATAAATACCTTATAGTAAGCTCCAGCGATGCAGTCCCACCTTCATCTGTGCTGTATCTTCACTGCACAGAGGCAGTCTGCACAGCGCTTAGGAGTGTGCAGATGCCAGCCTGAAGCTCCTCCCACACACTATTACCGGGGGTGTATAAAAGCGATTACATCATCACACTCATTGCGCCCCCAATGAGAGCTCTCCTGATCATCCTGAGTGTGAAGTCATCACTAATTTGCATAAGGGGCGGAGCTTCATGCTGGCTCCTGTGACAGCCTAAGCGCTGTGAAGTCTGCCTCCATGCAGTGAAGATACAGGACAGATGAAGCTGGGAGTGCATCGCTGGAGCTTACTATAAGGTACTTATTTAATATAGTTTTTTTATTCTTTGCTTCTTTAGATCTTCTTTAAGGTGGCATCCAATCAGAGTAGAAACTTAATCTGGACAAACTAGCAATTATGATAACAGAAAGTTTCAGCTTCTATGTTTCAATGTGTGTCCAACCATTAATACACCTGATAAAGTTTGCTGCTGTGCCACCCATCCATCAGGTTACATGATGCTACATATGTGTTTTAGGTGACTAGATGTCCACGTAGCTTAAAAAATATGGTTTATGCCAAAGTGCTGCTTTTTCCTCACAATGTCTTGGAACACTGTACCTTATCCAACCTTGGGGGAAATGTATCAAGTAGAGTCATCGCAATGGTAAAAACTGTGCTAAAAATAACAGCTATTTACCATTAAACATGCGATTAATGATAACTTATATTTTTTAGCAAAAAAAAGTACACAATTTGCATCCTTTTTTAAACTATTGGTTTGTATAAAAAATGTTATCAAAATATTAGCAATACCCGTTTGTGTCAAAATATTAGCAAAACTATTTTGCGTTCATTTTTCACATTGATATCATTTGATACATTTCCGCCACTGTCTCTTATCAAAAACTTGCATTTACTCATCAATAAACATACAATTCCCTTATGATAAACATGCTCTTGACCTGTTGCCTGACAGAGAACACATTACATTTTGATGGTGAACAAGAGGACATTAACATTTGCATTATCTGCAGCCTGAAGATAAACTGTTTTTAAAGCGAGATTCAAAAGACAAGTACAATTGCAAATGTAACCCCTTTTTTCTGCTTTTGTAAGGAAAAGGAAATTGTACTTACCTTACTCCTGCTTGATCTTCTCGCTGAAGACATTAAACCAGCTGCTGTAATGAGAATTAAAATCATTACCAGCCAAACCAAACTGCTTCTAGTTCAAACTGGCTGATAACAATGTCAGTCATTGTTGCAGACACTGGACCACCTGCTCAGCCTAGAAGATAGAGCAGGAGACAGGTAAGTAAGGAATTGGCTTTCTTACAAACACAGAAAAAAGGGGGTTGGATTTGCAAATGTACTTGTCTTTAAAAACACACTGGTTATCTCCATGCTGGCTAATACCATTTAAAAAGTCTGGCAATGGATACTCTACACAACATATATCTTTGCCATAACATAATGTTTTTTTTTCATTTTTGCTATAACACGGACGGGCCTGATCAGTGAATTAGAATTGGCCTAGCACAACCAAATCTGTAAAGTCATTGTTAACTTATTTAGCAGCTGTTTTCATTTATATATGAAATTTTAATGTCATGGTACAGACAACCCAGAATTCACCTGTGTAGGGAGCAAAGCCTTCCCAGTCCCTGAAACTACCTCAGTCAATGCTAATGTAGTGTGTGAGACAGCTTTAAAAAAGTGCAATAACGCCAAAAAATGAAAATGCTTTAAATGCATTTATAGTTAGTATATATTCAATCTGTGCTTCCAAAAATTCAATATTGTGTTTATGAAGTATGATATTTAGCTATTTAACTTTAAAACTTAAGCACACTTACTGAATATGCATTATCTAAATCACAATAGAAAATAATGGGACTGGGCAGGTCTGTTTAACAACATGACTGCTATCAAGAACGATAAAAACAGACAGATGACATTATGTGATGGTTGGTATGTGACATTCCATGATAGTACCATCTTTGGTTTATGGTAGGTAACAAGATTGGTGATCAAAGTAAGACTCCATTAATGACCTGGACTCTGTGATTCAACATCTGCACATCTGAAGGGCCTTACTTAATAATGAGCCTTAAGATGCAAGTGAAAAAATTACCTAAATTAATATCAATATCAATTAACTAAAGTGATCTACAATACATAATTGTCTAAGATAAATATCTAAACTGCACTATTTACCATTACATCAAAGTAATGATGGCTTACCTTCAAAACTAGCAATTGTGCTTATAAAGTATATTTTGTATGTAAACTTTTCAGGAAAAATGCTCATAAAGCTCAATGTATTCTTTAAATCTCCCTTCATTTAGCCGACCCTAATTCCATGAAAAGCCTAAAGTATGCCTTGGCTTAAAACATACAACATTCAGTCTTAATGGCTAATCATGAGGACCCTGCTTCATTCATAAACAAATGACATAATTTTCAGAAACTCTTGATTATCAGGCGAGGATGGCCTTTACGTGCAACATATATGGCAATTAAGGTAGGGAGGCCGAGAGGTGACACTGGAACACAAGAGGATGTAGCCCACCCATGAGGCCAGAGGCTTAGGTATCTGTGGAAAGAAAAGTCAAACAGTGACAAAAGCAAAAGGTAATCTACTTCTCCCTCCATAAAGTGACAGTTACACAAAAAACAGGATTAATTGACAGTGACAAACACACAAGGGGGCGTGAAGCTTTAATTCACTGTTCATACAGGGTTAATACAGGTTACATAAAAAGTTCTTGTCAGGATTCCTATTGCATGCTGGCAAAGGGACAAATCGGGCATACGTGCCATGGGAAGCTGCTGGAAATAGGTGGTTTTCTTAAAAAAATCATCCCTGGTGGTGGTTGGGGGGGGCAGGACCAGATTTTGCTATTGGGTTCACACTGGTAAATGTACACCACTGTAACAGAGAAAGCCTGGGCAGCTGTTCCCTATTGATAGGATAATACACTGATCTTGTTAAAGAAGAGAATCTGAGAATCTTTCTATTAGTTTACAGGATGAAATAATTCAACTGGGGGCTTTGGCTTCCCTCATTTATATGTTAGTTCTCTTCTGGCAAGGACTACACAAGTAGCTGGTCATGTGATAGCAAACGTATACACATATCTGCTGGATGCACTGATGCACATGTTACTGATACATCTGTAACAAATTGCTCAGCTATTTTTCTCTACTTAATGGGTTTTTAGAGATATTTGTGATTATAGAGCCTGTGTGCTTCAATAAGTGCAATGATTTATTTAGCAAACAAACCTGGATTTGGTTCTACACAGCTAAGATACCACAGAGGACTTGTCTTGATGACCTCCTCTATAGCAGTGATATTTCACTTATAGAAGACCTAGGGGAGCTGCAAATCAGTCCTTCTCTCCTGCTGAAGGATTCTATCACTTAGATACAGATGAACTGGGTTTCTTCCCAGTATCAGATAATATGTCACATATATTAGGGATGTACATTTCTGCCAATCCTCCTCATGAATAATATAGTAACTGTGTGTCAGTCTACCTTTATTAAGGGTACTACAGCATCACAAAGATAGGTTTATTGGTTGGTTTATTCCTGAAAAGCAGAATGTTATAATGAAAGGGAAGTGAATATATGAATTTACTGAGTATTACATAAGTAACCTGACTTTTATAGGAATATAGCATGCAACTTGATACATTTGAATTGATCATCTTCTTACACCCAACATGGTGACAGACAAACAGAAGGTTACCCCTATAGGGTTAAACAATAAGCAATGTGCAGGTGACATACCCGTGAGAAGAGCAGCATGTGACGGTGAACTGGTGTCACTAAAGGGTGACAGTAGGAAGGTATACAGCTATCTAGCTGAGAAAGACAGAGAAAGGTTTGGAGTCAGGTGTAGAGAAGTCAGCATCTGTATCACTCCCTCAGCCCTACAAGCTGCATCTCCCTTCCACACCCTCAAAATTACAGGGCTGGATCACTCATTACAGCAATTATCTCACACAGGACAGGTTGTTCAGCTAGTGTGTAACAGGGTATGGCAGTCTTTAGCAATTCAGATGAGGAAGCGCCACTGTCACCAGTGATATTGGGAGTTGCTGTACACCTGAGCTGCCAAAGTTTGCCTAATCCCAGCCTAACACTGAACTACAATACTAACAAATTTATGTGAGGCTTAAAAATTCCACCAGATTTCTCCAGATTTGCTCAGGGATTGTTTTAGGGGGTACAAACTGGGTAGATGTCTAGAAATTCCAATACCTGGGGGGTGGGTTTACCATCAGAGCCATTTTATTTACTTGTTCAGCATACAGGATCCCGTTTTCCGTTTTACCCAAAGGCCCCTCTCCATCTAAAATTGGACTTGGATTTGCTAAGCTTAGGTTTCACCAGCAACAGTTACCTTACTGGGAATGATGGGGGAGTTAGCCCAAAAGTACAAATAAAAAGCTCAACAGCTCTAACTGACCCATCCTGTTTTTTTTTTCATTTTTCTCGTCACATATATTAGACTTGTTTCCCCCCTCTAAAGCCAGCCTGTTCCTTACATTCCCCAACAACTCTAAAAGTGTCTCACTTGTCTAGTCCTAGATGTAGGTTCAAATTTCTGATTGCAGATTTCCCATCTTCGAGGGAGAAAAATTTCCTCTGAAAGAGCATGTAGTGGGATAAATTAGAGAGAGGTGAGAAAGGCAACATACTACATGCTGCATTAAAGAGGATAATAATGCTAGTAAGTGAAGATACACTGCAATAATTCCTTAAACAACAGACAGGAAAGTTTAGGGAAAAAAACTTGCAGAAAGTAAAGGCAAGCCAGACAATATACAACCAATGCAACAATGATCACTCAAAAAAGTTGCCACCTTGATGAAAACACTAATATTTACAGCAATGAATGAGCAATGTTTGCGCTACCCTGAGGATATTGTCACACTGACTGTTTTGTAGCTGAGCTGTTCTTAATTAGGTGCATTATTATCTATGGTGCAAAACAAAATAGCCTGTGGGGATATAATTTTTCCAGCTCACCTATAAAACTCCCACTGTAACACTGGTTTAAGATTAAGTTAGGTAGAGAGAGAGATAAACAGATTAAAGAACAGACATATTTTCCCAGCTAAGCTATAAAACTCCCACTGTAACACTGGTTTAAGATTAAGTTAGGTAGAGAGAGATAAACAGATTAAAGAACAGACATATTTTCCCAGCTAAACTATAAAACTCCCACTGTAACACTGGTTTAAGATTAAAGATAGAGAGAAAGAGATTAAAGAATAGAGATAGCTGTGTGGATAGAATTTTCCCAGCTGAGCTACAAAACTACCAGTGTAACACTGGTTTAAGAATGAGTTGGGTAGAGAGAGATAAACAGAGGAAAGAACAGAGGCAGCTGTCAGTGAGGAAGATGAGGAGATAAGAAAAATAAGGATGAAGAGGATTTAAGTGAGAAAAGTGAACATCAATGTAAGGAATTGGGATATCAGCATAGAGAATGTGAATAACAAAAACAGACTGAGCATTAGCAAAGGGAGAAGGGAAGGAGAGATATTGTATAATGACAGAGAGGAATAGCAGAATAAAATAGATTGTAAGCACTGTGGGGAAGGGACCTCCAACCTTTGGTTGCAATCATAACCTGGCACTAAAAGTGTTTTTATTCTTGTAATTTACTCACTTATATAATGTAGTGCACTTTTCCCATGTCTGTCTCATGTTTGTATTGCTGAATTGTACAGCGCTGTGTAAATTTGTGGCACTTTATACAAACCCCAAAATTAGAAAAGTTGGCACGTTGTGTAAATCGTAAATAAAAACAGAATACAATGACTTGCAAATCTTTTTCAACCCATATTCAGCTGAAT
>JAKJJM010057433.1:0-10906 GCA_021901965.1 Pipa carvalhoi | reverse complement strand
CGCTTCTCCTCAATCGAGATCTTTCGCCTGAAAGGTAGCCATGAGTCCTATGACTACAAAACTTTCGGGCGAAAGATCTCGATTGCTGGAGAAGCGCAATCGAGATCCCCGCTGGGTGTTCTCGCGAGAATTATTGGGTGAGAATTCTCACGTGATTAAGCCCGCAAAGACTCGCATCGAGTCTTTATGGGCTTAACTTTCGCCCCATGTGTTCTTTTAATTATGTCTTTCATACAGGTGTGTATCTGCAGTATTATGCTCTCATTAGTGACCTCATTTTATATATAGTGATCCATTATAAAAGGGATTTATAGACATTTCATTTACATGGCTTAGATTAATTACACTAAGGGCGAAATTTACAAAAGTCAAAAATTATTTTTTCGACCTTTTCCCCCCCATTTTTCAACTGTTTTTGTAGTGAAAAGCAGCTGTTTTTTACCGCAAAAATGGCCAAAAAACAGGAGAAAAGGGGCAAAAAGGTCAAAAACATAATTTTTGACCTTTTTGCTCCCCCTTTCACCCATGGAAAACGGCCAAAAAATTTGGGCAAGAAGGTCGAAAATGTTTTTTTGACCTCTTGCCGTTTTCGCCACAAAAAAATGGGCAAAAAAGTAAAAAAAAAATCATTTTCGACTTTTGTAAATTTCGCCCTAAGATGTATACATTCTCAGGGGCATACACAACTGCAAATTCGCCAAAGTGAATTCACGTCACTTTGGGTCTCTGCTCTGACAGACGTGAATTCTCTGCTTCTTATTCACTAAGCGATGGATTCCCTTAGTGAAAAAGCGTTTAGCATTAGACTAGTAAAGTGTGGAGTAGTCGGTCAAACAGTAGTGGGCGCTTAGTGATGCGAATTCGATCATGCAAAGTGACATCTTCAGTCATCAAACTGGCGAATTGAAAGTCAGTACACTTTGCCAATTTCACCACTTCATGGCACTCTTCTGCTTGGAAAAATGGACCAAGAAGTTGCCAAATAATGCGAATATCTCCATAAGTCCATGGTAAGGTGCCAAATTCACGACATCACAGAGTTTGATGGATAAGAGTAGCTGGAGAAATGGCAAATGATTGAAAATCCAGAACTTTATACTACTGTTTGAACTTTTATGAACAAAATTCTCAATAAGGAGATAAAACTCACGCAAATGTCTTACAGTCCTTAAATGCTTTAGAAAAGGGCCTGTTTCAACTTGTATATGTTTCTCCAATGCTATCTTTAGTTATGCTGAATTAATAATGTATACCGAATAGCATGGGTAATTAAGCACAGTTCTGACCTGTTATTCTTTGTATAACGGTGATTAAAATCTGCTCTTAATTCCTTTCTGCATTTAAACTGTATTTATGAAGCTGTGTGCCGCAGAGTTCTTTTGGAATTCAAGGCAGGTTTTAGGAACTCTAACTTAGTAAATAACCTTAATAATGTATTATTACTATTATCTTCCTTTACGAAGAACGTGCTCTTTTCTTCCAAAATATAAATCGCTCTTATTAAATTTCTGAATTGCCCTGAAGCCTTTTACTATATAGAAAATAAATCAGCTAAGGAGTGTGAGCCCCGAGAATACGAGAGATCTGTATGAACAACTGGTTTAATAAAAGTTGTGTATATACAGCACATCCAAAATATTGATATACGGTAGTAACATTAGGGTTTTAGTAGGACTGCAAAGAACTGCCAAAATATCTTCAGCACAGCTCAGCTCAGATTCTACGAGTCTCTTTTAGATTCCATATCAAGTCAATCAGGGGAAATCTTTAACAGGAACAATCATTTTATGAGGTCTATTAATCTGTATCAACCAATCACAAGTTCATTTTAATTATTCTAGTCCCCCAATACCAGTGAATGACAAATGATGATTGGTTGCTATGGGTTACTAAAACTCTGTATATGATTGCCTCTGATGAATCCCTGATTGTGTTCTCACTGTTAACATAGATTAAACATAGAATAATGTAATCTATTTTTGTAATTTATAAGGATATTAAAAGTCAACGAGGAGTTCCATGACCATATAAAAGGCTGTAGGTAATGGAACTCTGAGGTAACTTGAAATATCCTTATAAATTATGTAAATATTATGTTTTACAATATCCTAGTTATTTTTATTCCTGCCCAATTCCTCCTTAAACACCTCCTTAGTCTTTTTAGGCACAGTAAATTATTGTGTATACATCATCTCTTTCCTGTCTCCAAAGTCCATTTTTCCATTCTCACCCCATCTTTTCTACATCTCTCTCATGACTACCTTCCCCACACCATTCCCATACTCCCACATTCCAAACACCTCTCTTTTTCACCCCTACCTCCTCCAAACCTCACTCTCACCCCCACTCCCTGCTTTATTCTCTTGACTCTACATGGCTTCTGCTATCAACTGGAGTGATTCAGTCTTGTTTAAGGTAAGAGTCATTTCAATTTTAACATATCCAGCATGATTTCTCTAACCTTGGCCTCCTTGGATTCTACTCTAAATGACTGATTCTGAATATTATTCACTTAAGGTATGATTGTCTGTGACACAGTTGTGCAAGTGACACAATGCTTATGCACAGTTTTGTATGTTATTGCTGTTATGATATTATGATGCTTATGAAGAAGATGGTCTTTGTCATCCTTCAGATAAATCTTAGAAAATAATTAAGTTAAAAATTTCCCAAAGAAACAAACAGGGGAGTCCATTAACAGATCGTTTACAGAGGTCTAGTAACCCAGAGCAACAGTCAGCATTCTCTGCTATAAGGAAGTCAAAATAACAAAAGACAACCTCTGATTGGTTTCTATAGGTTACTAGACCTCTAAAGTTTCAGCACTACAAAACTTGTGCATCTGTGTTATATGACAGTCTTGTAGACAAACCTACGGTATGGTATACAGTACAATGTCTAGGCACTGCTGAATGAAATAGCATAATATACTGTGTACACCTGATGTGGGTGCAAATATTATAAATAGGGGAGTATTAATCAAGAGAAGCAATATTCAGGTTTTTTTTGCTGTTTTTTTATGAAAATAAACATTTTTCTGGCAAAACCACAACATTTCTCCATTGAAAAAAGTAAACTGCAATTTTCAAGCAAAAATGTGAATTGTTGAAAAAGTTTGATTTTTTCTTTGCTGTAATATTGCACAGTTTGGTGTTTATGTTGTGTTACTATAATCCATGAAATCCATGAAACTGAAAAGGGCAAAATCAACAACATTTTTGATGTCGGACCATGAAAAATTTGCAAAACAGCATCTTATTTATAGTGTATAATGCATAACATCCACTGGCCTTGGTGAATCCGGTTCACCATTCATGTCAGTGTAATCCAGGGGTCGGAAGCCTTTTTGGCTGAGAGAGCCATGTAAGCTGGGGGTGAGGCAGATGCAGAAAATTCGGACTACTCACCTTCCTGCAGTGTTCCAGCGCTTCTCCACACTGAGGTAAGTTGAGCACAATGGCGCTCTTCGGTGCCTTCGGGTCTTGTCAACTCTATTCGCTGTGGATTTGGCAGCTGCCGACAAGACCTGAAAGCGCTGAGGAGTACCATCACGCTCAACTTACCTCAGTGTAGAGAAGCGCTGACAGGAGGTGCATCACTGGAACACTGGAGGAAGGTGAGTACGGTTTGTCTTGTGAGCCTGATGCGGTCATCAAAAGAGCCACATCTGGCTTGCGAGCTATAGGTTCCCGACCCCTGGTATAATCTAATGAAAGGGTTTAGTACCCAAGTAATGAATAGAAAAAATTATCAATAAAATGATCATAAAAATTGTAGAAAACAAAAGAGTCCTACGAAAATCCACTTTATTTATTTAGTTTAAAAAAAAACCACTGCCAAATAATTATTTTTCCACCGTGCTGTTCTGCACATTTAAACTTTTACGGAGGATGCAGTCCTCCCAGTGCTTTTATCGCCTGGTTATAATTTATACTTCTCATAGATACAAAATATGTATTGCGCTGTCATTACAATACAAGGACATTAAACAAGTAGCCTTTTAAACACAAAACAGTAAGCTGATATTGTTCTGTTTCCTACCAAATTAAATTTATCTCATTCTAAAAATTTATACCCAGCAGGTTATGGCTTTGGAAAATGACTGTCTCGGTTCGGAAAAGTAATTCTGCCCTGTCATATTTGTCTTGGAAATTGTAACAAATTATGGTGATTTATAACATCAAACTCAAGTCTTCCATTTTTTTCCCAGAAGGGAATGTTGCTGATAGCGAGATTTTAGGCCATCCATTTATTCTGTGTGGAAGGTGACAGTGAAAAACATGCTTCATCTCAATGGCATGCAGAATGACACCCTCTTTCCCTTTGAGGTGAGGCTGTCAACATAACTCAAGCTGTCAAGTTACCTTCGCAAAGGGACCAGAATGCTTCAAATGCACTGCTTCTACCATGCTTGCTAATGAGCTGTAACTGCCTCGTGAATGGCTGCCATCTCTTTGCTTTTTTTTTTATTTTGAGTCCTTCAAGTGTTTTTTCCAGTCAATATACCATATGTCACAATGTTTTCCCAGCGGGTCAGAGTGAACAGTTCAGTCTGAAACCTTCAGTCCTGACCAGAGTTCAAGAAAATGTTTAAGGGGGAGGCTGGGATCGTTATTAAAAAATTAAGTAACATTTACATTAATACATATAACGAATTAACACTTTTGTAAATGGGACTTGCTAAAAAAGCAAAATATCTTTTTCAAAGAAACTAGCTAAAGATAGTATGCACTCCCACTGCCGTTATTTCAGGATCTTTTATTTATTGGTATGTTTTCTTGCTGGTGCCCACCATTCAGAAGAACGTATCATCAGGAAGTAGTTACTGACTACTAGATACTTCTGTTTGGTTCCTGCACAGATGAGACTGGAGCAGTGACCATTGGGGAGCATACTAGTTGCGCAGCTAGTTCCCTCGACAGAAGCTATGTTTTTTTATTGTCTGATTCACAAAAATGATCCTTCATATTTAACATTCTTATTTTTAATAGCAATCCTGAACTTTCCCCTTTCACTCTCACCAAACATTTTATATTTGTATATCTTAATGTAGAATCCACAATAGTTTTTATTTTTTATTTTTTAAGTCACCATAACATGCAGGATCATAAAAAAAAATATTCCACAGCACAATCTGCTGTGAAATGATTTAGGCTTCTGTGTCATAGATGACACATTATACAGTGTGTAGAGTGATAGATGATAAGAGTGCAATCAGATATCACATTATCTGAATGTGACAAGCAACTGTCACATTTCATTGCTAAATACATTGAAAAGCATTCCATAATATTTTGCTGCTATCAGTGTTCTAAGCTATATTTACCTGAAGCTCCTTATCTATCTACCCTTTCTTCTATGAAGTAGGTCCTGTCCAAGCTGGACAGCAATGCAAGACTACCAAGTTCGGGCAATGTGTCCATGAAAGGCTTTCAAAACAGTTATGCAATGTGCAGTATTTAGTGTTAGATTTGCATGGTGGGGACCCACCAAGAACCCTGAGACAAGAGGCCTACATACTAAAGATGCACTCTCGTTAATTACTTAATTTTTTTCTCTCTCTTTTGTTTTTCTTCTCTTCTACTCCATTGTGTGCATCTGTATCAGGACCTGCATCAGGACCATGTACAACTGTGATTACGCAACAGAAAAGCCTTAAACACTCACCACTTTAAGAGAAGGTTATGGTTAAGGTTCTTTCATGGTAACCCAGTTTTTGGTGTACTAGATGGCTCCTTGATGCTTATGGCACCTTGGAGATCCATTGATGTTTTGGTGGGCCAATCTGGAACTGTTTAATGAAGCACCAGAACCTGAAAATATCAATGTTAACATCTGAAATTGTATGATGGAGTTCATAGGCAAGCAGAGGTAATTTTTGTTTTATTTTTAAATGAACTGTGCATATGTTAGATTTGACCAGTGCTATTGGTAAACCAACCGTTGTGTAGCAGTGGGTGATATCCTGGAACAAATAACTGACAGCAAACACACCAGATGTTTAGTCACTGATTACAAAACCAAGATCACATGTACTGTACCTTCTGCAACAAGGCTTTGATTATCTGCCATTAATCTTACAATAAAAGACTCCTAACAGCAGCACAGACACTTGCAAACTAGCCATGGAAACTTACCAAAGCCATTACAATTATTTTTGTCATTTTTTATTACTCAATTTTAAAAGCCAACCTCTCCTGCAGCACTGAACAGATTAATTGGCCCTTATGGGATAATATTTTATATAATGAACGCACGTCTACAATAAGAATGCATAAAGAAACAGTGGGATGGAGGATCCTGATTGCAAGATCTAACAATCTAATCTGTAATATCCGTGATATTTTTTTTTTTTAAGAAGCAATTCAATCACAAATATTGTTTCACATTACAAGGATTATTTGTTTATGCCAGAAATAAATGGGTTTTTAGACCCAGCTTTTAAAAATTTTCTATGTTAATTCAATATCTGTGAAAAAAAAAATCTGCTGAATTCCTCTAAACTGTCAGCCAGCAATAAATTCTGACAAGTGATTAACTTAGGGATTAAGGTGGTCTCTTTAAAGACAAATGGATAATTAATAAAATCTATGCCAAGTGCTTTAGATTGGCACTTAGCTTGTAGAGAAAATTACCCTCAGGGCTACTACATCTGTTTTATTGCTTAAAAAAAAAAGTATGTATTTCTTTGATTGGAGACTTCAACATTGCATTTGAGGACAGAAAAAAAAAAATTAAACATTTTTTCTGGTAGTGCTGTGAAGGTCTTAAATTAATCGGTGTTAAATGTTTAACGAAATGTTTGGATCTATATTGTTTGGCAATGTTTTTATTTTAGTTTATACAATATAAACAGAACCAAGCTGTTTACCATAACATTTTATTGCAGAACAAGTTGACACAACACAATGTTTTGGAGTGGCAACTCTGCCTCCCTTTATCAGGTTATTTTAGTTGAAACATATGGAAGGCTCCATAGTCCATGAGATAACTCATGACATCACTGCAGACTCTCTTACATCACAATCATATGGCCTCCATTTTACAACTGGGGCAGTTGTGGTACCAAACACTTGCCTGTCTCTCTGGAAGGTAAACACATGTCTCAATGATGGAGGACAATTTTGTAAAAAAATTAAAAATCTGGAATTCTTTTATTTTTATATTAGTACTGTGTAAAATAAAATTAGCAGAGCAATAAATCAGCCGCTAACTACTACTGTATCTTTTACCACAGGCTTCTTCATTTCCTCCGAGCCAACACCTTAACTTCATCACCCCCCCCCCCCCGGTAAAGTAATAACACGTGACTAAAACATCTATCACTTTTTCAAAAGCTAAGCAGAACCTTGTACCCCCAAACAAAGTGCTAAAAAATGAGAATTGGTAATCTCTGTACCAGTTTCTTTGTTGTCCTTCACAACACATTTCATCACTGGTGTAGTCAAATCTGTTATTTTACTGATTTTTGCAACATTCAGCTTGCAAGACCCACTCTACAAAAGCTAAAACATATGGATTTTAACTATAGTCAAATTAACACGCTGGCCATTTTTCTCCAATCAGTTTCTGACTCTTTGAAGCTTTTTGAAGAAATAGAGGACATAAAGGCCAGGCTTGAATGAAAAGCAGTCATCTGTTCTCTGCCACGCTATGTTTGACCTTGCATCTGAGGTGGCTGTCAGGAACCGTAATGAAGAAAATAATGTGAGGTCATTAAAAGGTAGATTAGAATTAGGAAACACCAGAACGTTCCTTATGACAAATAAACAAGGTAAGAGAGGCGTAACATTTAGATGCATCTATAATAAGAATGCCGCAAACATTTCACAGAGGCTACATTCATTTTGTGATGGCTTCTCAGCAAATGAATTCTAAAAATAATATGAAGAAAGGTGAACTGGTACGAAGGAAGAAAGTCTAACGCTACAAGATGAACAATTCACACCACAAATGCACTGCGAACATTATCAAACGGAAACAAGTGAAGTTGAATGAAATGTGATAGAGAGGCCCTTTTCATACAGATATTGCATTGCTAGTTCTATTGCATTCAGCTCTGTTGAACTTTTCATTGTGAATGTTACAGTTTTATAACCTGATCAAGCCCTGGAATATTATTAGGTCCTGACTGGCTACACTTTAAAGATCTTTACGCAGAGATGAAAGTAAACATATTATTAAACGAGCTTCTCCCTTCATAGTGAAAGCACCTAAAACCCCCTAAACTGCGACATGGCACTGTATGTTCAACAAACCCTTTGCAAGATACCATCACAAAACAAGGCCCGAACAGCAATTATTAAAGGAGAACTATAGTCAGATTACATCTTTACATATGCAGTACTATACCTTAGTGAGAAGCGATTCTCCCCAGTAGTTGTTTCATGTGAAGCACTGGAAAACTCCTATACTAGGAAATGTGTGTGTGACCTGTACTGGTCAGTTCTCCATGAAAAGGTTCCCTCCCCTGGACATTTTTGACTAATGTCTAATGTAACGCCTGCGCACAAGTTAGCTTTCCTGAGCCTCAGCCTCTAATCTCCTGTATTCTAAGTATGATTAATGATGATGCCTGAAGGTCAGCACATTGATTAACCAATAACAATTAGGCAGCTTTTTCTTCTCGCGTTGCCTAACTTGCTGTCAGGACGGGCACCAGTGCAGGAGGGAGGAGTAGAAAGTGGCAGCCATAGGGAGTGCAGATAATAACAGTGCCTAAAGCGCGGAGTCTAAGGTAAGCCCGGTTTTCACCCAGAGCCCCCGCAAGGAGGTTAGGACTGCGTTGCGGTACGAAATCCAGGTCGCGGCCCCTAGGACTGTCTAGCACAATAGAGTAGCAATAGAGAAGATGGTCAAAACAAATTCCGTGGTCAAGACAGGCGGCAAGGTTCAAGGTCAGGCAGGCATAATGGTCAGGACAGGCAGCAAGGTTCAGAGTCAGACAAAGCAACAGGTCAGGGCAGGCAGAGTACAGGGAAAACCAATAGGGACAGGCCAGGGTCAAAAACAGTAGAACAAACAAAAAAGTACCCAAAACAGAAGTTTATAAATGGGCACTGACTAAAGGATACTGGAGCTTTAAATACCTAAGGATTGAGCGTGCCCTTGCGTCTGGTCCTGTTAGGGGTGCACTCCCAAGGCGTGGGCGCACGCACACACAACGTCGGCACGACCCGATCACGTGATTGCAAAGGGTAGAAGGTGTGCAACCGCGACGGGCGCGCACACACAGAAGGGACCCGCCGCTGGAACGGGACACGGTGAGTACCGCTCCTTACACTTGCAATGAGGGAAAAGGAGGGGTAGCGAGGGAGGTCAAAATGTCAGCTCTCACTGTATATAATCAGGGAAACAAATGACAAGTATTATTTCTTCACTAAACTTTTTTAACTATTTAAAGTTAGCGATTGGCTTAGTATAAAGAAGTTTTATATGTATGTGGGCAGTTATATCGGCACTATAGTTCCTCTTTAATTATTAGCTAAGGGGATACTATGGTCTTTAATATTTCTATATATGTATTGGTTTAGATTATTAAACAGCACCAGTACCATATATTTGGTGTACTGCTTCTGTACAGGTCTCTTACCTCACGCCCTGTGCTAATAAGTTCATCAGGCTGCAGTGATGAAAACAGTTTTCAAGCATCTTTTAGACTTTTACTTAGTCTTTAAAGATTAACTCCCCACCAGGCAAACAAAAGAAAAGACTTAAGGCTGGACTGTGACTGCATAATGACGATGTATATTGAAAATAACTGGGTTTCAGAATGGAGTTTACTATTGCTACAACTGCAATACTATTACATTACAATATGGCTTGGCCTTATGGAAGCTTCTGCCTACACAAAAAGATATCAGTTGCCATGAACTCTAATTTCTTGTTGATACTAGTCTATTATTGATCTCCCGAGCAGAATATTCCTCATCCACTTCTGGATGTTTTTTTTTATCTCATAAATTGAAAGACAAGGCTCTGGTTTTCTAAAGAGGAACTAATTTAAAGACAAGAAGAACATTTCATCATAAATGAATCATATTTTAAATTCCAGTGTATTCTACTAAACAACATACATTGTTCTATAACACAGACAACACCATAGACGATGACAATGTTCCTTTTTATTTAAAAAACCCGCAACCACTTTATTTGTGAAACACAAATACACTCATTAAATTCTATTTTTTGTTCTTCTTTTGCTTCTGGGAATAGGAATATTGTCCCTTTAATAAGAAATCACACACAGAACAAATTCTTTGAATAAGCACCGCATTAGGAAGTTTGATGAATAGAATATGAAGATGAAATTCTTGAAATTACTATAATTATACATTTAATTACAGCTGCTTTGGAATGCAATTTGATGGTGGTTTCGTTTAAAAGGAATCTAAGACTTTAAAATTATACACCGTATCAAATATTTGTTGATTAAAAAAAAAAGATCTATATATATAAAAAAAAAATCTTTCTAGTACCCTTGTAGAGCAAATGCTTTAAGAAGGCAAACAGCGGTCAATGTAACAGGGCAACTGGAGGCTGCTGTTCTTATACAGAGTCCTGCTGATTAGTAATGCAAGCTTTGGATTGCTTTTTTGAGGGCACATAAGATTGTCCTTATCTTCTTAAAGTAATACTAACATCTCTGGGATTTTTCCAGTATTCCAATGATATTTAAAAGTTATCTATTACTTAATATTACTGTATATGGTTACAAATAATCCTTTTTTGACTGGACCCATATGAAGTCCACTAGATGCAATGCTAAAGTGTCATAAACTGATTGTTGACTGAATGTACATTAGGAGAACTATAGTCAGATTACATCTTTACATATGCAGTACTATACCTTAGTGAGAAGTGTTTCCCCCCATTAGATGTTTCATGTGAAGCAGATTGATTTATT
>JAKJJM010057328.1:0-12179 GCA_021901965.1 Pipa carvalhoi | reverse complement strand
TGAAAGAGAAACAAAACGGTGTTTTGAAAGTCCTGTGGAAAGATGGACGGACGTCTGGGTGAGACCTTTCTATGAAACTGTTTGGGTTTATTTGGAAACAAGATCGTGCTGAGGAAAAGCCTCCTGTTTATAAAAGCAGCGTATTGTTTAAACCACTGTTTACCCGTGAAGCTGATTAAACTGACTAAAATGACTGACTGAGTGTCAATTATTATAAATCCCTGATACAGGGTGGGCTAATCCCTTACAAGGTTATACTAAATAATGACTGACACTGTCTTAGTGATAATATAGACACTCAGTCATTGTCAAATAGCCTACCCTGTAACTGAATGATGCTGCTTCTAAGAGGGGGCGTGTCTAAAAAAGCAAAATGGCTGCCTTGTACTGTTCGAGAACAGAGAAATGCAGGAGCTCATAACTTCTTAATGGTGAGTCAGAGCTCAGTGCTTTAAGTTTTGCTATGTTCTTATCTATATCAGACCTATTTAATAAGGGGTTAAGCTAAAGTTTAGATCTTCTTTAACTACTGGGTGTCCACAAACACATGTAGATTTCATTTCTATCTATCTCAAACGGGAGAAAATGTAATTATTCCCTAGAAAATTTCCACATCGGGAAAACTGACCCCCCCTGCTTATTTTAGCCAAACCAATAAATAATAAAATACTCACACTGATCTTTTCCATCTATACAAACCCATACTATGTATGACGTCATAATAGTAGCACAAATTATTCTACTTAGCTGGCTTGACTTTGACTTTGGAGCGACATGTTATACGGTATAAAAGCAGATAATATCCAGTTTCTATTAAATAACATATCAATTGCCTTGTTTTAGACTTTGGGTTTATTTGTGGCATGAACAGAAAAAGATCAGATCGAGGTTTGTGCAATGCTGATGAATCTACGCCGTTAATTCTTTCTTTATGTCAGATTTTTGTACTGTTTGTTTATGAAACAATCCTATCTGGCACCGTAGGCTGAACTGGGAAACTTGATACATATGATTAAAACAAGAAAAGAGCCCAGTGGCTGATCCAAAGGCAATCCAAATATTGCCAACTTGAAGATTAAGAATGGAGACAGGCTTAAGATTCTAGGACCAATGCCAGCAAATCAGGAGTCTGTAAAGCAGATATCCAGGCTATACATATTTATATACAGTGTGCCTTAACCAAGGCTGTGGGGATCTGGACTAATCAAGCGCAAATGCCGTCAGCTCTTGATTGATATTAGAGAGATATTTAGTCACCTACAATAAAAAAAAAAATGGACAAACACTGTTATGAGCGACTTGGTAAAGCTCTAAATAAGAAGAGATCCCCGTCGTACGCCTTTGCAGAATACCATGAAGCTCAAAAGAACTCAATAAAATTGAAAGCCCCGAGGCTCACCAATAAGAAATGATAAGCTCCGGCATTCCGCAGTTCCATTTTGCCGTTTTAGATATGCCCTCCCCTCCCTCAGTCAATCATCTCTATGAAGGCCTGTACCCCAGACCCTTGTGTGCAAATGTCGGGGAGAGGGAGGGGGCGTGTCTAAAACAGCAAAATGGCTGCCTTGTACAGTTAGGGAACAATGTGATGCAGGAGCTCATAACTTCTTAACGGTGAGTCAGATCTCAGCAGTTTAAGTTTCATTGCGTTCTTATTTGTCAGAACTATCCATTTAATAAGGGATGAAGTCAAAGTTTAGTTCTTGTAATGTAATGAAAAAAGGGTAATACACTGAAACTAATTTTTCAGCCCAGACATCCACTAAAACGCTGGGTAGAATTCATTTAAAAAAAAAATATTGCTATTCTAAATAAATTAACAATAATAATTAAAATAGAAATTGCAATAAACATAGTTTACAAAAAAATGTTGTGAAATGAGGAGCAAGTTGTGTACTACAGGGTAGGAGGATTAAAAATAAAATAAATAAATGCAATATGGACATTTCAGCATTTCCAAAATCTTTTTTTTTTTCAGTATACTTCCGAGAAACGAAATGGAAACGCAATGAAATGAGCAAAACGCAATAAGTAGACAGTTGTGCAAAATGATGGGAAAATGACAGTTTTGTAGTATGAGTGAAAATATGTTATTATATCGCTTGTAGGTGTGGAAGAAACACAAATGGAATCATGGGAACTAAAGCCTCTACAAACCATTGGTCTTTGTTATCTGTGAATCTTTGGAAAGGATATCATGGATCCGCTGAAAATGATCAAGGTATTAAGCCTGTTTATGCGCAGCTCTGTTTATAGCACCGACTAATTATATTTATTATTTCTCATTTATGTAGGTAATACAGACAGGTCAGACATACACAGTTATAAACCTAAAGCCTACAGGACTGCACTCACCAAGAGTATAAGCAAAGACCTGGTGTTTTCTTTCTAGTGACTGGACAAGCCATTCTCAGTGGCCGCTCTAAAATGTGTTTTACTTGCCGTAGCTTGTGTGACTAGTATCAGGGAGAATTTGACCGTCGAAGAGCGTTCTCATCACTTCGGGTTGCTACGGCTCCAATAGTTGCGAATACTCTACTCCTTATTCACTAAACAGAGGATTACCACAGTGAAGATGCATTGCTTAAGCAGCCGTCTCTTGTGCAGGGTGCCGTAGTCAATCGTACAGTAGTAGTCCTGCCATTAATCCCTTAATTCGCCACTTTAATCTGGCAAAATAAAACTGGCTAATGCGACACAATACTCCTTGCCAAATTCGCTATCGTGACAGGCTCCGACGCTTGATGAATCAGAGATGGTCATAAGCGTCTGAACTCGTTGCGAATTTGCCATCACAGAGTTTGCTGAATATTCAAATAACAAAAAGTGGTTAATAAATGTGAATTTGCACTGTTTGGACACATGCTATGTTACAATAAATATGTTATGTCTGTTGCTAATGTTGAAGCATTTCCAGTTTCAAATTGTTGAGAGCTCAGCAGTGATTTTTGGAAGCCCTATTTTTTTTATTATTACTGTGGACAAAAATAGTATTTACTGTGGATATAACCAGTAACAGTATATTCCAGTATTTATCTCCCTGGGCTTATTCTTTATAATGAGCTGCCCAACCGGGAGGAGATGTAGCCCTGTGTGTAATGTTTCTGACCTCCTTACGAACCAAGTGTTACATGTACAGTTTGTATGTATGACATCATAACTAACCGTAATCCAGCCAGCATCGTGATATAGGGGATAATTCATCAAAGGGCAAATTATCCTCTAGAACTGTGAATTTACCAAGAAGTACACTCGTCTGACATAGGATAAAAGGCTTTAAAAATTGCAGCATTAGTTTGTTCGCTGTAATTCATGCAACTATTTAATGGCGACAAAAACATTACAAAATGGCAACTTTTTTCACATAATTCATATTGCTGGTATTTAGTGATAAATAAAGACGGATATGGTTATGATATCAGATAAATGTCTCCTTTAAGAACCTAATGATTAACCAGGTCCAGATGAGATTTCACACTTTGACGTATAACGAACATAACCTGTTAGTGAAAGCGACTCTTCCTTAAGACTCTCCCTGTCTATTCAGAAATTATTCCTCTTTTGTCCTTCAAAAGAGCTGTTATTTTGACTCTGCTGGGAAGTGGGAGCCCATGAATTGCCCAGCAGGGTGCCACATGACTTCATTCGGCTGCACGCAAAGCTAAAACGGTGCCGGGGTCAGGTGGTGTGGGTGGAGATGTAATTTCAAACCTTCAAAATTGAATTTGAACCTTCGAGTTTAACTTAGATTTCCATGATTTCTCTTCAAACGTTCATCATGTATTGAGGTTTTGTAAAAGGATCTGAACATTATTATCGGCCAAACTAGCAGAGGAACCGCATTGCAGGCCTTTCTCTCCCGACGCGCTCCCTAAGAGGAGGAGACTCGGCGGACAGGAAGGGGGTGCGGCCGCAACCCTACAAATATTTTGTATTAGAATGCTTACAGAGCGGGAGATACTAATGTATTCAGCTTTGTTTTCCAATTAAATAACATTACCTCAAAAACCCACGGCCTTTCTAAAAATACCCAACTCTTGCCTTACTGCCCTTTAATATGCTCTCAAGTCATAGAAATGGCTTCGAGGGCCGCAATAACCACCACGCATTGTGTATGTATCCGCTTACACAAGAATATGTTCGTGATGTTCGTGTCGTTTGTGTATTAGTATAAATACCAAGACCATTTAATCTGCTTGTGTTTTTATTTCTGGCATTCATCGCCTGTTATTCTCTTAATTTTTCCAGAAAAAATAAATCTAATTCCATTTGAAGATGTGCGACATTCTAACACGGTTTCTGCTCTACTCGAGTCTCGAGACCACAAACTCTTAAACACATAACATTGTCTGCCACCGCTGCACAATCTGATTGTCGTTTAATAGCTCCAATAAAACCTGTGCAAGGAAATAATATTACACGTCCTTGGCTCTTCCCAGCAAAAACAGGAACAGTCCCAAAGGAACGCAACCTCCGAACCGAATACGCTACTTAATGAGTAATACAGGAAGTTCACTTTCTTTGTGCTTATTCTTTTCTCCAATGCGACGTTCCAGGTTCAGTCAAAGTCAGAATTATCAGTGCCAAGAAGCCAAGTCCTTGTTTTGCTGAATGAGGAAGGAAGATGGATGTTTGTGCACCTCTATGTTCAGGAGAAGCAGAAGAAAAAAGGAAAAGAAATGGAGGGTGATGAATAAGTGAACAGAGCTGGATGTTTATCTATGCAAAAGAAAATAAAAAAACAGAGCTTGAATTCTAGCTGAAGCAGCCAATTCTCCAAGATGCATCCTTTGGATAGATTTCCTTCTCCAAGAGACGACAGAATAATTATAGGGCTTCTGCTAGAGAGAACACACACATGCAAACCATTATGTAAAATATAGATTTTTTTTTTTTCCTCTTCTTTCCTCTCCTTATTTTCGAAACATTACTTAGAACCATTAGACACGGTTTCTTTAAAATCAAAATATAAAACCGAATAAAAAAAAGAAGTAAACAGTTTTCGAAATATGCAAAGACCTAATTGGCTTCTGCCTTTATGGAAATGGAGAAAATGCTTAAACTGCTGCGGTTTGACATTTTCAGAACTTATTTCGTTTTCCTTTTTTTTTTTTTTATCATTCCAGGACTTATCTCAGTTACGAAGTTAAAAACTGCATCCTCATACTATGTGCAGAGATAGAAGTGGGGGTCTGGTCACTGAACAGCTGAGGGGTCTTTGGTCACATAATTGGAAGGCCTTCATTACATTCTGCAAACAGACCCATGCTATTTAGGGGGTCATTCCAGTAGCTCCGAATTTTCTGTCCTGAATTCACTTATAGCGAACTCCCATTATAAAGTCGCGACCGCGACAATTCTCCCATTATAAAATCGCACCCGAGACAATTTTTTAGTCGCGGTTGAAACTTCATAATGGGACTTCGCTATAAGTGAATTCGGGACGGAAAATTCGGAGCTACCGGAATGACCCCCCTTAATCTCTCTGCCTGCCATTAGTCTGAAAAACAAACCAGCATATGGGGCCTCCTTTATTTAGTTTTTGCCCAGGGCCCCACTCTGTCTAAAACTGGTCCTGCAAGACCACTTCATTTCCAGTTAAGTGCAGTGTAATAAATAGTTCCAGGAGTAAATATTCATATCCACATATCAGCAGGACACATGGTAAGTAGCAGGGAAAGGGTCATGCATTTTAACTAATCTTTTGTCGTCAAATGAGTTACTTAGAAGTCCTCTAATAATACAACTGAATTTGTAGGGAACTCCTAAAAATGAACACAAGGTTCACTCAGATATGTTCTGTCCTGTTATAGGCAACCAAGAGGACATCCCAATATTGTTTTAACAGATAATTGTTATTGTGTGAGAAGTTATGCCTGAATTGACAGTAACAGGTGGCCTATCTAATCTTTACATACCTAAAGGTTTGTTCACCCTGAAATCAATTTTAATATGTTGCAGACAAAACAATTTGCAATTATTCTCTTTTGATTTTTTTTCTTTGCAATTTTTTAATTATTTGTATGATTTTTTAATTTTTTTTTATTTAGAACTTCTCTTATTTACTTTTAAAGATTTTCTGGTTGCTGTGATCAGTGAAATTAGCAACCAGGCACTGTAGAGACAGAAAGAGGAATAGTAGAGGACCAGAAAACAGAGATAAGTCATGAAAAAGAATTCTAATTAAGAACATTAAGGGCCACATTCCAGAAAGTCCAAACCTCTCCGCTCGAATTCATTTTTGCGAGCATTTGAGGAGTGGAGCCGAAACTGTCGTGGACGCTCTTCAATATGCTTAAAGAACAGGTGAACAGCGGCAGACAAAACTCTGCTCGCCTGCTCTTCAAGAGCATATTGAACCTCAACAATTTCGGCTCCGCTCCTCAAATGCTCGCAAAAATGGATTCGAGCGGTGAGGTTTGGACTTTCCAGAATGTGGCCCTAAGCCTTAGATTAATTGATATAATGGTTGCTGGGATCAGAGAACCTTGGCTGCCTAAAAATATAAAGCAAGGCAGAAAGTCTCAGGATTAGTTTTAGCGTTGAACAGTTACAATGCTGTCAGTGAATCCTAAACTGTTTGCTGTCCCAAAACCGCGTGTTTATTAAATAAACAGTGAGGTTTGGCTTTAGATAGTAGAAAATACAGAAATATCCATTAAATATCCAGGAAAAACACATTTTATTATGTGGATATATTGGGGTAACTAGATGAACAACTTATTTTTCTCAAGCAATAATGTTAAATAGGAAAAAAAAAATAGATCAACAAAGAGATAACATTTTTGGCCCTTCCAAGTGTCCCCAAATCCATAGGACAGTCTCCTTTTTTGGTGGGTCCAATCCCCACAGTCCCAAGTTCTATGATAGCAGTCCTTCTGCAAAGACATCACCAGGGTACAGCCAATCAGGAGAAGGTGGGCAGTGCACCCATGATGTCACTAAAAACTGGACTGGTGCTGTCCCACCATGCTTCTCGAGCAACTTGGTAGGTATGTATATATCTGATAGTTAAGTCAGACTTCATTCCGATCAGTTTTATAAACCTCCCACCAATACATTGTTTGGTTTTCTGCAAACATCCTAAAAGAGTTACACTTACATTATAACACTCATAAATCTTTGAACACAATTGGTTTACTATTTTAAATGGCCAAATTCAGAAGCTTTTATCTATAGTTACATTAAAGTGAATGGGGACCTCTTCTTGATAGCTTGCTCATTCTAAAAAAATCCAGGCAACAAACAACTTAGTGGGGCAGTGTTAAGAATTTGACTCACTGTCGCCCCCTTTCGCCGATTTGGCGGTAGCAACAGTCGTGGTCGACGTCCTCACGCATTGGCGGCAATTGTGGTTGACACATCCATCCGCTTTCCCTTCACCGGCAACGTCATCCCGCTTAGGCGATGATCACAGCTGAAGTCATATTACGTTCACATTCCTACCAAACGCCTATTTAAGCCATCTAGTCGCAGACACCGACGCCCAATTATAGGACATCTTCTGTTGTTCCTGGATGTGTTCCTTATTCTGTCTTGCTATACTTGACCTTATCCTGTTTCCTGGATATGTCTGCTCTCTGCCTGCCCTGACCTTGTGCTCTGGATTCTGGATCTCTCTTGCCTGCCGCCAGCCCTGTTTACGATGATTCTTCTCTCAACCCATACATCTACTGGACCACCAGTGGGCAGCAACCTGAGGTGCCGCGACCTGGAGTACCTTAGACTCTGAACATTAGGGACTGCTAGTGCCAAGCCCGCTGTGGCACTGCTGGTATCTGCCTGTCGGCTGCTGCCTCTCTTTCTCCTCCTCTACAGCCTCCGACTGTCCTGACTGCTAGACCGACTCCTGACAAGCAGTACCTTAAATCTCAAGAGCCCAGCAGTCCTGCTTCTGGTTCAAAGGGGTGCCTGAACATTAAACAATTAACTCTGAAATCTTTTCTGGCCAGCTTAGCAGTAGAATACTTAGTCACATGTGACTAGCTATTAAAGATACCAGCCTCACATCTCTTTGAACTTGCTGGCACCAATAGTTTCCTATATTAAGAGCCATGTTCAACTCTTATGTCCACAAATCTTTCAACCAATTCATTTTAATGATTTTTTTGGCACAGTATTGTTGCTTCACCTTGCGGCCTTCGTGTTACAAACTTCCAGAACTTGGCATTGCCTCTGAACACCTTAGACTTTTTAGGAAATCCAGGCAAGCATCTCTGGAAAACGGTGGCAGTGGAGACTAAAGGGATCTGGGGAGGTTCTGTTTCAGGAACACGGCTATCGCTATTAGTAAACAGATGTGGAAAACATTATCATAATGTTTTATATATGCCCAAAAGTTTGGAAAAAGTGATTTACATTAAGCAGTTATCGCTTCTGCTACTAAGCAAAAAAAAAATAATGTAATTCTGCTTCTGCGCTTGCTGAAATTCAAGAGGAAGCAGGAAATGAAGCGGATGACAGCCAGAAGATCAGGGTTGAGAGAACTAGTAGGCAGTGTTGGAGTGAATAAGCACACTGGTGAATATTTCAGCATCCCCCTTCTTTAGAATCAACCCTAGTAGAATGAACTTGGTTTTCACCTATAATTCCTGGTAGAAACACAACTCCCTCCAGCAGTTTATGGCACAACACATGCTGCACAGCAGAATCATCAAGAAGGAAATTACCCATGCCCCAGTGCTGAGGATGTCTGCAGACATTTTTAAGTCTAATGTGGAATGTGAGGTTGTCCAATGTGGAATGTGACGCCTGCGCACAAGTTAGCTTATCTCTGTAATCTCCTGCTTTCCAAACAGAAACAGTGAGGTCAAAAGGTTAGCACACTGCTTAACCAATAGCAGCCAGGCACAGCACACTGATTAACCAATAGCAATCAGGCAGCTTTCTCTTCTCTGTTACCTAACTTGCAAGAAGGAAAGGGGAGGGGGAGTGGGGGAGGACAAAATGTCCGCTCCGTTAGAACTGCATAAATCAAGCTGACAGCAAGTATCATCTGTTCCCTAAACCTTTTTTTTAACTATTTGTGGTAGTAATTGGCTTAGTATAAAGGAGTTTTATATGTATGGGGGCAGTTATAGCGGCACTATAGTTCTCCTTTAATGATTGTAAAGCTAACTCACCTGATACATTTTCTGAAATTTTTGTGGTTGTAGTGCTGTGACCGCATGGGTAAAACTATGTTGTAGGGACACGGGGAGATAAGTGGGCATTTAGAAACAGTGCTACGCTCTAAGCTTTAGAAATCTATATATATTTTTGTGCAGATTTTTCAATAGTGATATTTATTTAGCTGGGGGTAGTATTGGTGCAGTGTTGCTCCAATTAAAAGACCAAGGTTGCTTCAGTGTATAAGCTTCACATGCTCAAACTGCTTCAGCACATGGTCAATCAGCGATGCTGAAGAGGAAGCAGGAAGTGAAGAGGATCCCAGCGCTGGAACATAAAAGATCGGCGATATCTTGAAGCAGGAGTCAGCAATGGAGTGAAGGAGGTGATTAGCGAATACGATTACCCTCCCCCCACTAAAAATCCCCCCTAGTCTCAATGAGCATTAGTCCTTTGAGACTCTAAAGCATACAGGGAGAAATCGTGCTGTGATTAGTTCTAACTTTATTTTTCTTATAACAACAAAAGGAAGTGTTAAAATTTAGATAAAGTCTGCACTGGTTTTCTCTGTAAATAATAATCGTGCATGCGCCTCTCAGGATATATAATGCTTTATTAATAAGAATATGGTTAAAACTTGTATAACGAGATTCAGCAAATCTGAAGAGTATTAAAGGACACAGAAAACTCCTATTTGGATTGGCATGGCAGTTATACAAATACACAGCCTGTAAAAATCATATCTTTCAAGCTGAACTCATGAACGTTTTAGGTCTGTTTTAGGGGCTTATTCATGAAAGTAAGAATTCGTCTGTCGAAGTGAATTCTCGCCGCTTCAGTCTGCTACGCTTTGATTCATTACTTATTCACTAAACAGAGAACTCCCATAGCGAAGACGCGACTGCGACAGTAGCCATCTCTTGCACATTGTGGTGTAAGTCAGCCGGCCACTTTGATCTGGCGAAGTAAAAAATGGCGAATGCCCTTATTGAATTCGCTACTGCGACAGACTCTAATGTTTGATGAATAGTCGAGTTACCTGTGCAAGTGCTCCATAAGTCTGCGATTGTCGACTTAGTCTCAAATTCGCCACATCGCAGAATTTCCTGAATACATCAATATGGGAAGTGGAGAATAAATGTGAATTCACACCTTTATGCCACAGTTTTACCTTTCACGAATAAGCCTTTTATCCTTACTGATAGCAGCCATGTAGTTAAGGCCAGGGTCACACCAGCGCATATGTGCGCGTCGTGAAAAAAAAAAACGCCAAAAATACGCATTGTGGAAAAACCATTGAAAGTAACAACCGATACGCGTACACTGTCACACTTGTGTTTCATAGAGAGGAACATGCGCCAGAATGTTTCATGTCGCGTTTTGCTAGCATTCGGACGCAAACAATGCGATCGGATTAGTAGCAACAGGAACCGAACAACAGCGGTCACACAGGGAAGAAAGCGTCGCGTAAGTGCCTATTGCTAATATATAAAACGTGTTGCAGAAATACGCCAGTGTAAACGTGCCAGCGCATTTTTAGAATACTTTTTTTTTCTTCAAAAAACAAGCGCACATAAGAGCATATGCACTAGCGTGTCCCTAGCCTAAACAGACCTCGCTCAGTCCCATTGTATTCTGTGGAGCTTTAGAGAATACGTATACAGTAAGTGTGCCCGAAAAACCCCACTTTTTAAAGCTAAATATTATACGTCATAGACACAATTTATCATTTCTGGAATCGCAGAGTGAATATACAGTAACTACAGATGTATTTGAGGCATTTTCAATTTTTGGTGTTACTGTTCTTTTAAACCACGGGCAAGTCATGTTCAACCCACACTTCTGCCACATAAAAATGTTTGGTTTGAACTTTTACCTGAATCTTTTATTTTTTTTCCGAATCGCAGTATAAACATTAATACAGGAGGGACGGAGCTTGAATCATCAGGCTAGAAAAGAGGTTAGATTGAATCAGGAGGCCGTTTCCTAGGTTTTAACTCACATGTGATGACATAAAAACCAGCTCCGAGCTTTTATGGAAAGCCGCCAAGACTAATTTGGATTTGGGCATTTCAAAATTGTTTGCACAAGCTCCGCATTTGCCAGCTAATGTGGACCTGAAAGCGAAGGTTAAAAAAAGTGCAACACAAGTAGCTGGCTGTTCTACGGAACGGAATTAGCAACGCCGATCTGGTACCGTCAGAGACATCGGGTTGAGATAAAGTTTGCGCATTTGCAACAAGAGAACACTGTTTTACCCGAAAGGTCCATAAATGTCAAAGCGTGTAAAATAGAGCATTGCGTACGTTATCAGTTACCGTCATGTACGAACGATCACGAGGCGAATAAATCCGTTCAGTTAATTATAACATTTAGCTCAAAAAGGCACCCGAGGATTTTACTAGAATGATATGATTACGAGGGACATTTCAAATCGGACGCAAGGCATTTTCCGCTGCTACGACCTGGTTTCAGAAGGTAACACGGAGACCACGGTACTCTGGTAATTGTATCAGCGCCAATTAGAAATTTGCAACGGCTGATTATATGAAACAGGTAAAGATACGTTTTACAAATGATTGACATGGGGTCCATCATCTTAAAGGATATGAAAACATTATTTCGATCTGACATATATACATATAGAAAGCCAACCTAAATATTAAAATGTAAAAATGATTTTTGGGATCAGTAGTACTTGTCTCTTGTTTAAACAGTCCTGCTCCCCCAGCCCTTCTGTGTACAGGCTCTTCCTGTATAGTGCCGATAAGCCCCACCCCCTAGTGACATCACTCACTATTCAGAGAGCACATCCTTGTGTAGAATCTCTTTTCCTTCTCCTTATATAAAGCCTGTTCCTAACCCTGAGCATGTGCAGATAAGAGCTGTTCCAACGCCTCTGTGGTCGGCTGTGGAGAGAGGAAGCCAGGGAAAGGAGGGGGCGTGGCTACACACAGCAGGGAATTCATTGAGAGGGAGAGAGCAGTTACAGGGGGATATTGAGAGGGAGGGAGCAGTTACAGGGGAATATTGAGAGGGAGGGAGCAGTTACAGGGGGATATTGAGAGGGA
>JAKJJM010057286.1:0-11261 GCA_021901965.1 Pipa carvalhoi | reverse complement strand
TTTGGATTCTGTATGATATTAACATTTGGACATTTTTCGATTGGAACTATTACTATATTTGTTTATCACATTTTTTAGCGCCACTTGACGTTTTTCAGTTTTGTTTGTATTCAGAAGCAATTTAACCTTCCAGTATTATTTTGGGGTGCAAGGATAAACCAAAGAATTGAAAGAAACCCAAAAAATAATCCTAGTGGAGAAAACACAAACTCTATAAAGATGGTTTCCCAGTTCGCAATCAAGCCAATGCAACATACATTGAATTAATATTCCTCACAAATAGTCCCTTATATTTTTATTTTTTAGTGCTTGCGCTGAGTAGTATTTTCTTACTGTTTCCTCAAATTTTGTTTTTTTCTTTGTTTAAAAATCAGATTAAACTTGCTGACAGCTTTAAACCATGTTGTGAATTGTAATACCGTCAGACTATTACTACCAGAATATTTTCTTTCAGACCCACAGCACGTTTGTTTTAGTTCCATAATGAAATACATAGTTAAATTCAAGAAAACATTACATAGCACAAAACTGTATGAGAATGAAATATATATATAAAATGTTTGTTACAAACATTTATTTATTTTTCCAGTTTAAGGGCTAAGAGTTATGTAATCATTTTTTGACTTTACTGTTTATTATATATATATATATAGAAACATTTAATGTAATAATTACATTTAGATATAGAATATATACAATGGCTAATGTAAAATTTGAAACATATTAAATGCCAACCTATGCCATTCTATTATAAAAATACTGTGATCAAGGCAACTATACATCATATGTAGCACAAGGCATTAACAGAACATTGGAATTGTTATACCTTATCACAGTGGTCGGCAAAGTTTTTTCAGGAGGGAGCTATTTCGCTCCCTCTTCCATCGGTGGCCGATTCCTATGGAGCCACAAAGGGGGAGGAGCGAACGCTCCTGATCCCATGACCTGCCGATGTCCAATCAGGAGCATTGGAGGTCAGTGGCGAGGCTACGGGGTGGGGCTAGGGAGTGGGTTACGAGCCACAATACGGCGGCTGAAGAAATGCCAAATAAAATTATTGATAAAAATCAATATCAATAAATATCGATGCGTTAATACTGCTACAAGTTACATTACTGTCAACGGAGCACTTTTCGATTGATATCGACAATTTTTCCTATGGGGACTTAAAAATTTTTTAGTGCACCATCTTCATAGGAAATAATGAGTTTTCACTACCCTCAACCTGGCAAACACTTATTAAGGTTAAAAAAAGTTAGGAAGTGCTTAATAAATTTCTATATTGGCAATATCAATATTGATATCTTTGATGTTGATATCACTGATATTGATTAAGCGTGAAAAAGTTATTTGATTTTAGTAAATATCCCCTTTGTGTGTAAAAACAAAAGCATCTGGCTCATGGGTGTTCGCTTACACCATTGCACAAATTCAGCTCTATGAAGCTACGATCTTAGAAATATTTAAAAAGTAAAATTTTGTCTTTGATAAATATACAAGAGGATGAAGTTCCAGAGGTGACTGGTGATGATGTCACAGAACGTGTAGGGAACATTTTTCTAAGCACTTATGCAGGAGCATAGTGTAAACTAGCTCTATTTTGTAAAGGTGAAAGGGATGAAGTCATTGGAAAGACAGTTTTATATTAAATCCAGTAATTACTAGAGATCCATGACAGAGAATTTAGTAGAAGTACCAAATATGCAGAATGAGAGGCACGCGTACAATGCTTGCAGCCGCATTTTGTATAGTATAAATAGTTAAGATCTGAAACTGAGATTGATTCATATATGCTAGGATACATTTTTAAGAGAGGAAGAGGATAAGAACATTATTTTAATAATGCTTAAAATGTTAGAGATAGCAGGTATTGCTTCTGTAAGAAGAAGGCAGCACTTCCCTATTAATTTAGTATTTTATTTAACAGACCATATACAACTATACAACTATTTAGTGATATAATATAATTTACATTGTTAATTGTTGTAGAGGTGTGCCAGCATTTAGCTAGTCCCATTAGAGCAATTGCTAATAATTGTGCAGCAAATTAGTTTTTTTGCACTCTGATGAAATTGTGACTAAAACCTAGCAGGTAGGGATAATGTAGCAGTCTATGGTGAATGATTTTACTAAGGAATGTGAAAAAGAGTTTGCAGAATTCTTGACTCGTGGAGGTCACTTGCCATTACTTTACTTGACAAAGACAATAAAGGAACAGTTTAGTCATTAACAGGGATTTAACTAAAAAGAAACCAATCAGAAATTTGCTGGTGTGCAAGGCGTGTGCTGACAGAGTTGCTGTACACCTGCTTCTTTCTGACTGAATGTTTCAAAATTCTCGAGCCTGTGGCTCAAGTCGCTGACTTGATATTCCAAATAAATCAGCTGAAGAGGAAGTAGGTGAAAGAGGAGGGGCTTCTGTCAGAAATTAGCTATAAATTTAACACCACTAAAATTGAATAATATATATTTTGCAAAAATTATTTATTTAACAGTGGCAATTACATGGTCAAATAACTATTGAAAACTGTTCATTTAAGGGTTTACCTTGTTATTTTGCCCCTCCTGACAGCAATTGCCAAATAATGTGTTTAGCTCACTTCCTTGCTTTTATTCTAGTTCCCCCTCAAGGTCTTGCAGTGCATGGAGGGCTTACCCCCTTTTGTTTGACTAGAGTTCAGACATATTTCAGGCCTCACTAATGAAATTATTGCTTTAGGGCAGTTGTGAATATTAGACAGTGCTAAAAAAGCTATGTATATTGAAAAAAAAGAGATATTCTTTCATAAAAGGCTTCACTTACTTATGGTAACTGGTGCAATGGGCATAGATGCGAAGTTTGTCTCGTATTACTTTTCCTGGTCGGTGTTTTCTTTGTATTCCTGCAACGTGGACTGCCAATACCTTAGGTCCAACAAGTTTCTTAAAGATTAGGGACAGCCAATAGTCCTGCAAAATTATAATGGGTTAATATTACCATACGAATACAGGTCATAATAAAAGTTAGAGATCTGGTGGAAATTTTGGCCAACCAAATAAAAGAAACTACCATATGTCTGGTTACTAGCTTAACAAAACATGCATGCTACCAATCTAAAATATATTTTGTTACAAATCTTTAAATAATGCTTGAAAAAAACTGCATGAACAGAAAAAAATGATATGTCAATCATCTATATTCAAATATTTGAATTAATAGAGGGTTTGATAATAAAAGAGATAGCAACAGGATGAGAGCTACAAAAGCATAAAACTTTTCTGAAAACTCTGAGCAAATATAAGAAAAGTAAAAATAAAGTCAAATATTGAGAAAAGACAGTTTTACATATTTTATACATTAGAGCTTCTGGACACACACTAAATCATGAAGTATTTTATGTTCAATGATGCAGTAGGGATTTATAATTTAATTACATCCCTATGTAAACTGGAATGACATTTTAGTTTAATGCCAGCACCACTTTGAAGCTGTTATATCTGAATTGGATCCGCCATTAATATCATTGATAGAAAAAGTGAGTTTGCAGACACATAATCAATAAATGGAATTGCCTTGTAAGCTGGCATTCTGCTGTGTTTAGTTATATACAATAGTATAAATTCAGAATTCTGAAATTTAAACCACCCATGATGTTTCTTAGCAGCGCGGGAGAAGAATATTTCATTATTGTTACACTCCACTGTGCAAGTGAGAGTTGAGATGAAATGCACCAAAAGTAATATCATAAATTTTATTATAAAGAAAAACTTCAAAAAATCAAGCTGTAATTGAGCATTTATGTTCCAGTCTACACGGAATACATACATAACAATTTAATTGCTACTGGTTTGGATATGATTTTATACCAGAACTGTCTGGCTCCTTAAAAGTCTCTAGTTGCAGTGTTTATGGGACCAGAATCACGTTACAGGTGCAAGCCTCAGGGCCACAACAACATCATTCTCCTTATGACATGTTAATTTATATGTTAGATTACATATGGCAATTTCACAGGATTATTTTCAAAAATTCCGAACCCCAGAATTAGATTAATGTTATTCTCCCCACTAGGTAAAAATGATTTCAAGTGAATTTATATATGCTAAAATGTACCTTTTAAAGATAATAAATAATTGATGACTTAGGTTGTACACAATCCATTTTGATTTTGTGTATTATACAAATAGAATTACTTCGAGTTTTGTTCTCCATGGGCCTTTAAAAATGCTACAATCAGAAATAAAAATGTTTTATTACATTCTGAACTAAACTTAAATAGAAAGCATATGATCTTGTGCTGCAAAGAGACTTACAAGTGCTGTAACTTTTTAACAGATTGTGCAGAGCCCATTCCGGGATATATATATAAATCGGTCATCCTTAAATGCTGAACAGATACATTTTAAATTAAAGCAAAATTTATTGTCTTGTTGTATAAAAGGTGCTTTTTTTAACCATGTTTTTATCAAATATTTTAATTTTGTTATTTTGTAATTTTATCCTAAGGTGTTCTAATTTAAGCCAAAAGGATAATAGTTAACACTTAGGGGAATTTGTATGCAGATCAATTCCATTGGCTAGTACTCAGAAGGCTACAAGTCTGGTTTGGCTCCAAGGTTTTCTGAGCTGGTTGGTCCCCCACAGCAGTTCCCCTGTATCCTCATGTTGGTGGATTATTGCTGATACTGGGAGAGGTTCAGTGCATGACAGAAAAAACAGAAGCGATGCTTACTGCATGCATTGCATGGTATGTATTCCCTAGTCAGTAACATGAGCAGTGGCTGTGTTTCTCTAAATAAAAATCACATTAAACAGCAACTTAAATTAACCAGTTTTATCAAATAGTGTTGAATTAATTCAGGTAAATTCTTTTTTTTTTCAAAATAATAAACCTATGACATGCAAGGTAGATATGCTTAGTTGCAGGGAAACTGGGTGTGATTGAGTCTAGTTCTATACTGTGAGTTGGATTCTTGGGATCTGAATAAATCTGAATGTATGGTGTAGCTGACGAAAGCTAGCTGGATCAGGTGACACAGTCTGGTTCAATCAAGACTGTTGCAACCCCTATTGTAAGACAGCAGACCCCCAGGATCCCCCTAGGGGATGCTGCTATGGAGGGAGGGGTCCCAGTGCCGATCTCACACTGAAGCAATGGAAATTTATAGTAAACAGCAGTTTCAAAAGCAGTTTTTGGGGGCATATTTGCCAAGGGGTGAAATGCACTGAAAAGAATATTGCTCTGTTAGTTTTCATTCTTTAGCAAATTTTGATCATTTCACCTACTTAACAATCTTTTGTTTCTGCTTGTTTTTTTCTGAAGCAGATTTTTTTGGATAGAATGTTTGAATTTGTTGTCTAAAGCAAGCAAAGGGTCAGTCGTTTGGCCAACGAGGCTTCCCAGTTGTTAAACAGTGATTTTTTTTTATTTAGTCAGATTTTTGCCCCAGAAAACCCAGATAAAAAAGGAGTGGTGCTTTTGTTTTAATTGTCTGACACTTAAACGTATGCAGTTGCTGACAAGATGGATGAAATGGATGAGAGAGTTGCAAATGTGGAAAACTTGGTGTAAAGGAATAATTGGAAATATTTTCATTAGCAAAACTTAATGACATCCCCATACCTGATATATTTCAAGTGCAACAGAAGATTATTTAAGAACATAGGTGAAAGTTTCTCTTTAAGACGTTTAAAAAAGGCACACATTTTCTTTCTTAGTTTCTAGTTTAATCAACCCCATAAAGTCACACCTTTACTGTTATCGAATTCCTCGTTAGAACTGAATAAATGGCAAAATTAAATAAAAATGCAAACTTGTAGAACATCTTCTTTAAAGCGGCCAAAAGATGGACTGAACCAGAGGATGCTTTGATGCAGCTCTTAATAGATCTGGCTGCAGTATAGTGTTGCTGTAAAGCTATTAATAGCAATACAAACTATAGAATCAGGATTAAATTAATGCCTAAATGAGTAGCTGTGTCTGATTGTTCTTTTTATTGCAGCAAGTGCCAGTTACACAGCTGGATAAAATGAACATTATGGGAATCATTAGAAGAAATTCAACATATGAATTATTGTCCTTTTTAGCTTAAACTCCCTGGTGTTAATAAGCCCGTGATTATATATCCTGTGGATACTCTCATTCCTTTACCTCAGTAATCAGTACTGTAAAACAGAAATATTTTCCCCAAGAGTACACAGCCTACAAAGTGCATAATACATCTATTACACACAGGGGCTGATTATAATGAAGGAATGAGGGGTACCTACACTGCTTTCCTTTTATAAAAACCCACAGCTATACCCACAACCTAGGCACTTTAAAACCAATTATGCTTCCACAGAAGTGGGGTGCTGAGGAGATGGGGTGGTAGGTGTAGATTTTGCTCTGGGGCACGCAGTGTCCTAGAAACATTAACGTAGGTGTAATGTATATGGGAATTATACATAAATTAGTGTTTAACTAGAACACCATGGGTCCTCATACAAAGTTTGGATCTGGTTCCATTTTCTATCTGTCTGTCTGTCTGTCTGACTGTCTATCTATCTATATCTATGTATGTATGTATCTGTATCTATGTATGTATGTATCTGTATCTATCTATCTATCTATCTATCTATCTATCTGTATCTATCTATCTATCTGTATCTATCTATCTATCTGTATCTATGTATGTATGTATATGTATCTATCTATGTATCTGTATCTATCTATATGATCCAGCTAATCCCCAGTGAATTAATATCACCTCCTCTATTTGCACATACTTAAACTCCCTGCAAATGGGATTGCATGTCTGTTTTACAGGGATTTTTCTTTTGTAGTGCAAGACCTGACTTATTGGAACATCAAAGGTACAAGGGTTGCCTAGGTACCTTCTGTAGTTATCTTATTGAAAGTTATTTGTTTAAAGTGCACCTCTCACCTCAAAAACACTAATCCTAATTCAGGTTGTACTACAGAAATAAACGTTTTTGTAATATATAAGTATTTTTAAAAATGTACCTCTGAGCAGCTTTTCCCTCTGCCATCTCCCTGTCAGCCCAACACGAGTTGGGGGTGGGCGGGGCTTAATGATTGGAATTACAGCTCCTCCATTAAACTCCGCCAACCCCCCAACTCATGTCGGGCTGACAGGGAGATGCCAGAGAGAAAAGCTGCTCAAAGGTACATTTTTTAAAAATACTTATATATTACAAAAATGTTTATTTCTGTACTACAATCTAAATTAGGATTACTGTCTTTGAGGTGACAGGTGCACTTTAATGGAAATCACAAAGCTAGGAAATACCCATTGGAAAACAGTAAGATACATTTTTGTTTTTAATACACAATACTGCATTACACAAATTGCTTTCTACCTTTCCTCTAACAACAATTTTTGTTGGTTGCTCTCCATCTCTCTTTTTTTTCATAGCAAGCTTTCAAGGCACTAAGGCCCCATTTTCTGGCAGATTACTTTTTTGTAACCTGACACTTAAAGCATATTAATCGAGTTCACTGTTTCGGACCCTAAGTGAATAGTTTTAGTACCTTGTGTCACATACTTCAGTGATCCATTCTGTACTGTACTGGGCTACCAATTCTACAAAACACTTTTTATGCATTTACAGGCCATTAAATGCTTAATTTCTATTGAGATCCAAACTATAATTCATAGGTGGGAAAAATGAAACCTACCAGGGTAACAAAAGAATAACCTCATTTTCTCTTTTCCATGATAATAGCATTGAAAATGTACAATTTAATATGCAGAAAACAGAGAACTGGAATTATTCTTAATTTCAGAAAATTGATATCCATTTTTCAACTTACACAAGTGCACTACGTATGGAATATTACATATAAATGTGGAAGTTGAGTTCACTGAAAATAACTATAGTGACTAAAGGATACTGGGGACTATTGGCAGTTATTTGATTTCTACACAACACTTGTAAAACAAGGAAAATACTTTACGTAAATAGAACCTTTTAATACAGCTGTACCTGTAAATTCACAGTTGGACAGTTTATATTTCAGAATTTTTATGGCTGTGAACCCAACGTCAAAAGACCAGAGAAGTGTGAAGTTCCATATGGCCAGAGGATAAGAGATGTTGAAAAGATTTAAGAGCTAATTTATATAACGATGCAACCTTTTAAAACCAGTGCATCCCCCGTTGTGTGCAAAGTACAACACTATTAAAGGGCAGAAGGACAGACTTTACTTTATTGGACCCTTAGCAAACTATTTAAACTTAAAAAGCCCTTTGGCTTGCAAAAGTGATACATCAAACAGCCTGCTTTAACATTAAATGCTATGTTATATAGTATTGTGCATTTCTGTGTCTTTTCTTTTTCGACAGTGTTGTGAAAATTCCACAGACATAGAGAGAATTGAACCACATCCAACTTTATAATACCCAGGCTGAGCTTCATGAATAGGCTTCTATTTTCCAAGTAACAATTCTAGAGATCCCATTATGGTAAAGTGCACAAAATACTTAAGTTATATGTTGATCTTTTTTAATAAAAAAAAAAGGCAAAATGAAAGCCAAAAGTAATAAATACATTCAAATGACAATGTTATTTGTATGGTATATTTGTCCAGTGTTCCCTGAATATTTCAAACAGTTTGATATTTTAGGGGCAGGAAACATCAATAAGAAGGTTACTATGGCAAGTAGCATAAACAAATCAGAGAATGGTTAAGGGTGACTGTTATGTATCCCTTCAGGCAGCTGGAACCATGCAGAGAAGGCAGTATAAGCCACTAAAGTCCAATTAGGGCTCTTATTTCAACCAACACATTTCAGAATTAGCATTTCCAATTAAATTCAACCTATTCCTCTGTGTTTTCAACATGTAACTCAAAAACTGGACTTTTCCATCACAAATGTGCTTTTGCCACTTGATCATTTCTTCTGTCATAACGGGTTGTGAAACAGGTCTCTGTTTCTTCAGTCATATCCTTACTTTATTTTCATTGCTTGGATGGTTTATACACTTTCCTACCCTGTCTGTATATGTGGCTTTTCACTACTATTTTGGGTCATTGAGTTTCACATTGAAAATTACTTTGCGTCCTGGACATTTGATTTTTCCTTGTAACCCCCTGGTGGGCCCAGGCCTCAGTAGGCCTTTCTGTAATTTACAACTGCTCCACTGTGGCATATTATTGGGGGTAGTGTAAAGCAGGTAGGGAATATGGAGACTAAAAAGAGGAAGGAAACAAGTAAATAGGAACTGGAGAGTGGAATTAAGAGACACAATCAAAATCTTTTGGTTAGTGGGTCCCTGATCTAATTTCCTGGTTGGTCCTAAATCTCTTATTTCCTGGTGAGCTAGTAAAACATTTCTGTGCTTATCCACAACATGCTTATTTGACAAAAACCTCATGATATCAGTAGAATTCTTCTGGTTTACTCTCACACCTGACATGATGGCACTGAACAGACCTAAGGATGCTCTATAGTGGATTTAGGATACTGCTGTAAGGTTACTTAAATGTTTTCCCATAAGTTTTCCAGTCTTCTGGATCCACTAAGGCAAGATAAACAAAATTTGACACAGCAAAAAATAAACTGTATCTGTATAGTAAAAAAAAAAAAATCGAATGCAATACAAACTTCTGTCACCATTCTGTATACAAGATATCAATGTTCATGGAGTAAGCAGTGAATTTTTGCATGCATGTAATTATTGGGGAAAAAAGGTCTAATTAACATGATGAATATGTGTCTAATTGGTATATTCATCATGTGTCAAAGCTACAATATGACATAGGGCAGTGATGGCCAATCTTTTGTGCTTGGTGTATCAAAATTCGTCAGCTAATTTGTCGCAATAGAATGTTACTTTCACAACCATGACTTTATGATAGGAATATTGTCTCAGCCGTAACTTTACAATGGGAAAACTGTCGCGGTCGTGGATTTACAATGGGACCCCTGAGAGCGCGATACAAACGGCACCATGATGCGTGTCAGCAAAAACGTCTTAGCGTGTCACTTCTGGCACGCGTGTCATAGGTTAGCCATCACTGACATAAGGTATAGGCATGAATATGCTGGATTGATAAATAAGTGCATAGGAACATTTTTTTCAAGTATACTTGAATACTGGGGACATTATACTCAAAAGTCTTCCATTTAAATGAAGGTAAAAAACAACTGCTACTATTTATGCTACTACTTCAATGATGACTAAACTAATAAAAAATATCAATGCCATTTCTGGTGATAATTCTAGTATACTGTCAGTATAAAGCCATAAATATAGACACATATAGTTACTGTTGCACTGTGGAGCAAATTGTCACGTAGTACTTTCAGAGTGTAGTCAGTAGCATAGTAGTAGTGACATACTGTAACAAATTTGTCATTAATAGGCATATTGTAGTAATGTCATTTTCTTGATTTGATCTGTTTAAAGGAGACCATAACTATCTTTTTCTGCATTAATGACAACATATAGGCAATATGCATGGTTCATCATTTTGTCATGTTTTGTTTGCAAACAATTACTAGTCTATATTGGTAGCTGGTTACATCTTCTAAGCTTTTTGAGTGATATGTTTCTAGAATAGTAACAGGAACCCTGCTGTAAGCCTCCTAAATAACCACTTTCATCTGGTCAAATCCACGTATTGAAGCCAGTAAACCTTGTTGAGTGACACTTTGACACAAGACCAAATTGTGTGAGAATTTGCCACATGCTGAATATGCCGAGTTTGAGAAGTGGTGAATTGATATGAATTTGCGCAGGTCAATTTATAGTTTGATGTATAGGATTAAAAGATAATGACAAGAAGTATTATTCAGGACCCCCCCCCCCATACATAGGGTACCTAGGCTTTAGTTGGTGGGCTTGCACTTGCTTAGAATATAAATAATGAAGTACAGTGGACAAGGGAGCATGCATTACTTTCTTATTTCTTGATGTAGTCCTGCCACAGGCATTAAACATATTTCATATAGCAAATTATCTGGTGCACACAGTGCATACAACTGTCCAATCAGCTGTATTCTAAAAGTGTGTGCCTGCATGGGCCATTTACTGAATTAAAGGTTGTCTAATGTGAAAAAAAAGAAAGCTGATAAGTCTACTTCAGCCATTATTAAAACATGTCCCTAGTCTCAAGATAACATTTACAGACAATAATGTAAAACAGAGCAGAGAAAATGGATTTCACAATCGCTGGATACTGCACAGTCTTTATATTTCATACAACTGGAATGTTTTACAATTTCATGTTGTTATAATCGAAGATGAGGGCAAAAAAAAAAAAAAAAAAAAA
>JAKJJM010057225.1:0-14587 GCA_021901965.1 Pipa carvalhoi | reverse complement strand
GTCACTTCGAGAAAGGCAGGGCAACTGTCCTATTGAGAGCGTGGCACGAACAGCACCATGACGTGTGTCAGCAAAAACGTCTCGGTGTGTCACCTCTGACACGCATGTCATAGGTTAGCCATCACTGGACTAGAAAGATGAATTTGTTCCTCATGGACTTAAAAAGAAGGTACATGATTAGCATGTTTCAAGGAGCAGACCGTAAAGCATACTCAATGGCACACAATGATAACCACTGATACTCAGACACATGCAGTTTTAATTGTTAATGCAGTTCTGTGGCATCTTAGAAGCCAGATTTTACTGGCATATCATCATATTCAACATTATAATGTGATCACATTTGTCTGGGGAATACAAGTCTGTTGAGAATCAAGTGGCGGAACTTCAGAATCTGATGAATGTAGTATATATGTTGCAGGAGATAAAGATTATTTCCTAGCACCCTGACCTTCAACCAAAAATATTGTCCATCCTCAGTATGGCCAGTGCCAAACACAATAAAAAAAAAAAAAGGTAGTTGCTATTTACATGGGTAGGGGCACTGTAAGCAGGCAAAGCAGCCTGGATGCTTTTTAGAAGCTTGAAAGGTAACATGAAGTTCAGATGCTGTAAAATGCTATGTGCTGGTGAGAAAGAGTCACAGATTGTAGGAGAGTGAAAATAAAAGATACGCAGGTATGCAGGGTTGTATGTGTGCATGTGCATAATTGGCAGTGGGTTATTGTTGAAAGTTCAATTTCATGAGAAGTTACTTCACACTACATACAGCCCTTCATTTACAAGTATGTAGATAAAAGGAGGTTGTCATATGCAAGGCTCAACTGATATTATGGGCAATAATTTTAGCTGTTGTTCAATGAAGGTTGTGTATTAGATATATTACTACCTATATAGTTTCAGGATCTAAATAAAGTTTATAATAAGCAATCAGTGAAAGTGCAGTCTGAACAGTGCACAAGGAAATCAATTTTACACTTCTGTAAAATTTGATAACTAAGAGCAAGCATGTTTGTAACTTCTGTTATTTTCAGTTCCTCTATGTTTACCACTCAGTCACAGAATGGGGAATGTTTTTATCAGTTAGTGATTATGCCAAATACAATAAGACTTCTTTACGAGTCTAGGCTAGGGAACAATATTCTTTTTGAACATACTTTCAGGTGACCTCCTTTAGTCTATTGGCCTGTAGTTAATGAATGTACTGTACATGTGTAACAATGAATTAAGCACAAAGAATATGCAGCAAACCTTAGGGAAAAACCCCCCATCTATTTATAAAATCTTATATTACACATAGAGATGAATTGGTTACACATTTCTATGGAATTTCCTTGTAAACAGTACTTTACAAATATGATATTTAACTATTTAACATTAAAATTTGGATTTTTGGGTGCACTTCCTGAATATGTAAAGCAGCATAGAAAGCTATGGAACTAGGTGAGGTGTTTTACAACATGGCTGCTATCAGTAAAAAAAACAAAACAAAAAACACACAGAAAGCAAATTAATCAATTTAACTTTGAAGATAGCATTTTTAAAAGTGCTGTATTCAAATGAGAAGTTTTAATTTTTTGGATGTTACTGGTCCTTTAAAGGGAAAGGATACCCCCACTCTCATAAAAAAATCTCTCTTATTAAGGATTCAATTTTATAGTTAAAGACTTTTACAAAAGTACTCAGTCTGTGGCTTTGTGCACTTTCATGGTCAGTTTACTTCTACAGGACTTCAAATATGCTAATCAATAATGCAGAGGACAAATAAGTGATGAATTAATGCATTCTTATCTTTGTCATATTCTTATGCAGTGTTCAGAATTAGCAGATGATACACCTATAACTTTGCTCAAAGTCTTTCCCCATCCCGTGCCACAGATTCATTTTTGTTCTTACCTCTTACCATTACTAAACCCATGACATACACTTGTTAAGCTGTGGTCCTGGCACATCTGGCACCCCCACCCTCACATCCGCTTCACATTCTTGAACTCGCTTTTGGCTTTTAGAGTCTTTTCTAGCAGTTAAGAGTGTCATTCTTCATATTATTGTTAGTTTTAAGAGGACAATGACTATTCAAAAGAAATTACACTTCAGATCATTACAACTTTATTGTCTATACCAGTGATGCCCAACCTATGGCCCGCGGGCTATATCTGACCCGTGATGCGGTGGTATCCGGCCCCTCGAAACTTCTTCCATCTTGGGAGGAAACAAGTGTTTGTGAACGATTTTTGTGGTGAAGCGGCCCATGACACACGTCAGAAATTTATATGGCCCCCAGGCTGAAAAAAGTTGGGAATCACTGGCTGTACCAGCGGTCGGCAAACTGCGGCTCTCGAGTCACATGTGGCTCTTTAGGTGCCGCGTTGTGGCCCTCCCACTCGCCCATGACTTCCGACGCTTATTGTGGTAAACGTCGGCAGGTCATGTGATCGGATCGTGCGCTCCGCCCCCTTTGCGGCTCCACACGAATCAGTACCGGAGGAGGAGGGAGCGAAAATGGCTCCCTCCTGAATAGAGTTTGCCAACCGCTGGGCTATACTATGGAAAACCTTACAATTAACATTACAGCTTTAAAATGGATATCCTTTTAAAGCAACCATAGTGTGTGTGTTACAGTGTATGTTAACAGGCTATTCCAAGCAATTTAAGGTGTCTGATTGCAGTGACCTTTTTCAAATCTATGTGGCAGCAGCCTTTGGTGCGTGTGAGACAACAATCGACATATGCAAACAGCCTTTCCTAAATATCTGGAGACATATAAAGCAAATAACGTCAAATAAATATTTCCTGTATCTCTTCAGATGACTTTAAAAGACTTTGTGCATACCCGAGTCATAAGCAGCCTCAGAATTACTTTAAATCGGGGAATTAATTTTTAATTCAATTTCATTTTTGCTTAGCGCTATAGAATGCATGTACAGTTTGACAGTCCATTTTAGAATTTCCACTTCTTAAAAAAATAAAATATTACGTTTTAGGGTGACATTGGCAGGGCAATTTCTATTTCAGTAATGAAATATTGATTGGAATATACCTGCTGGCTCTGTATTAATTCCTATTACATAAATATATGAATAAATAAGAAGTTGTATAAAAGTTACATTCTGGTGGTGCTGTCTAGAATGAGGTCATTTAATAAAGCAGGATAGCCATTAACAACTGAAGCTTCCTATCAAAAAGCTGGGTTTAAAAGAATATAGTGTTCTCTAATGAGTTCACCACAACGTGATGACTTTACTTCTGTCCTTTTTCTCTAAAGGATCATAGAAGATTAATTTCTGTTACATATGGGAGTAAGAGCTTTTGCTTTAGCAGATATATCCAGCAGAATCTACCTGCTTTTCAGGACATACAACATGGACAACATCCAGGACCTATCAGATAAATTGAACTACCATAATTCCTGGTGATATGCCAAACTAAGATGAGGAATAAAGATCTATTTGAAGAGGGGAGTAAAGCCTGTTTGGGAAGAGCTTTTGATTTGTTATTTTAGTGTCCTGTGGGAGGTAGTTTTATCCTACATCATGGCATCCCTCAAGAGATACTTTGTTTATTTAATTCTTTTTACCACAACACATTTTTTTCTATTGACAAGCTTAGTAAAGCCACCAAATGTCTGTTGTTTCCTGATGATAAGTTATCTATAAACAGGTATATCACAAGACAATTTGTTATAAATAACACAGAGTCTACAGTGGTACAATTCAAAGGCCCTAACTGCAAAACGAGGTTTTCAAATTTGTGGCCTTCCTCCTGTTGCAAAGTACAAGTTCTCCCATTTACAGCAGCCATATAAATAATAAATAAAGCAAAAGTCATACCAGTTTGCAATATCCTTGTGAGCTACCAGGTTTTGCAAAAATGCCTGTAGACCCAACTGTCTTTCCTCCAGAAAGTCATAGTCATAATTGTCCTTAAACCAGCGCTTTGGGGGAAGTGCAAGTCTGAAGCCTGGAAACATTTCTTTCAGCTAGTAGAGAATAAAATAATAAGCTATTAATTTAATACATTATGTATGATTGCAAAATATACTGGAATGCTGGTCAACAACTCATTGTTTTGTTGACTTTTGCAGTGACTCAGCTTTATAGTTTGAGGAAGCCCTGAGATCTGTACATGCACACAATGAGTTGACCAGTTTGCTAGTTCAGAACAAACTAGCAGAGGAAGTCCAGAGACAGGTACTGATAGCTAAAAAGGGAAACAAAGCAGTATATATCAATCTTATCTCTGTCAACTGTAAATATATTTTACTTAGCTTGCTAAACACAATTCTGTCCCCAGAGGTTAGACTTCCCTTTTAAATACCAGGTGGTTAGGGTGCATAGCTAATGTGATCTCTATATTACTCTTTTATATCTCTACATAAAGGAGCAACAGCTCTGCTGTTCGCCTATAAATTCGCTAGTCAACTCAGGATGCCAGAACATCATCCCTAAAGGTTAAAATGGTTGTTGGCAATGATAGACTGAGCTGGGACAAGTAGTATGAAATAATAAATATAAACAACGTACAACTACAAACAATAAAGGGAGTATTCTATGCATATAATATGTGATGCCTTTATGTTTGCTTCATATTTACAACTTCAGTTGTTCTGCTCTGATATGTACAGCAATCAAGAAAAGGAGTGCAATCCTATGAATAATGTAAATGCTAATTAAGTCAAACATGACTCGGCAGGAAACAGACAGTCAGACGGAATCCAAGTAAACATTTGTAACAGTGTCTTATCATTTATACCTTTCTGGCAACAACAGGATTAAAATTCTTTACTGAATAGAAGTGAGAAGATAACTTCGCACTTAGGTTTTGCAACTTTCCTGTTTCAACGTAAATATGTACATTTTATCAATTCAGACCAAACTGGTCACTTTTATTTGAATAAGGGCTGGTGTACTCTGGTGACTCTGTAGTTACAACTCAGAAGTCTAGTAAAAATCTCTCCTGTAATTTAATGCAACGTTTTTGCACTTCTACAAGCTCCTCCACCAGAGTAATGCTGTGAATCAAACAGCTGCAGAGACTGACAAGCAAAAAAAAATGCATTAAAGCTGTGAAGTCAAGAAAGAAATTTTAAATTAAAAATGTAAAAAGGCAATACCCAAAAATAAGCCCAATACTGGCACAAGTTGCTACATTTTTCTTATTCACCTTGTCATTAAGTCTTGAAAAATCTGTATATCGCCTGAACACGACCCAATTCTCTTCTGGGCTTTTTCTTACCAAGATCTTGTAAACCTGCAATTTAAAATGCAGAAAAGCAATACAAAGTGATCAATGATGTTCTAGGAGACATGAATCATTGGCTTGGGGTTATTTTCTGCAATCTAATTCAAGATTATCAAACTGGTAACAAGGTTTATGTTTCTAACGCCTGGGTCATAGACAAAATCAGTCTGGTAATGAAAAAGAAGCCCAATAGCAGTAAACAAAATTTCTCAAGGGACCAAGCATTTGACTTTCTGCCTTACATTCTTCAAGAATTTTCCTGTTTTGCTTAAATACAGCTAAATTGTCAAACTGGCTGGTATGACGAATGGCATGCGGAGTCATAGGCTGTGCCATAGGCATGGCAGACAGCAGATGGGACACTTCTAAGCCCCTGCAGCGCCTGTGCTGTAGTCCTTTGCTTCATCAAAAGGCTTAACCAGCTGTTGAATATGCCAACTGCCTGTCACAAAGGGCTGATTTAGCTAAGCATGGGCTGGCTGAAATTTAGCATGGCAGGCAGCCTAAGGCTTTCATTTCACTTTAACAGCAATGTACAGTTTTTATTACTGAAAACATGCAAAAATATATTATTAATCGATAAAGGTATTATTTGTCTTTACTTTGCTTGGGTCTGTTACATTAATCTCTGTTGCTAATTGCTGCAATGCTTAAAAAATTGTTCAGACAGAAGCTTTGAGACATATATAACCTTATCTCTGTAATAGAATGTCAAGATTATCTTAATCATAAGGTTAAAGAAAAAGCAGTGATTTCTATTTTTGTTCTCAACTGAGAATCAATCCAACTTGTATAGCTGGACTGGCTGGAAGCACAGTTAATCTAAACTTCTATCCTCTTTTAGGCTGATGGCACACCATGCGGTGTTGCCACTTGTGATTTTCCCAAGGCAGCAGACTGGCTACTGCAGGTTCTCGTAGACTTGCATTTGTACAGCTACAGCACTGCACAAAAGTCCATTCAGAGGTAGTGAATGCCTTTGGAAAGACACAAGCATCAGCACCACCTGGTCTGCCATCAGCCTAACTTCCTGCTTCTCTGCTCCTTTCATATGTTCACAGCCAGGAGCTTACCTACAGGGTAGCAGTGATAACAGCCAAACCAGGACCTTTGGACTTGATAGTAATATATGCAGAGAGAAAAGGATGTCACTAAACAGAGGAAACTAGTGATGGTTGAGAGTATGGGAATTTAGGCAAGGCAAAGGTGCTCAAAACCAAAATTTTACAACAGGGTTCAATGTCTTGTAATTATGCCACTGCTATAACATACCATTTATGGAGAGAGTGTCTGCACTTCCCATACAGACACTAGGTTCACTCAGGACAAAATGAGAATGTGGGACGGAGCAGGCGAGAGTGGTTTTGGGGGAAGGATTTTGGATTACCTCCATCAACACTAAGCTTTATGGGGGAAGAAGGCATAATGAACCCAAGCTGTCTGAGGGTTTATGTCCCTGTTAATACTGCACATGGCTTTCAAGCTCATTATAGTGACCAATCACACACCTGAAAGTAACTAAAATTTATGGTCGCCTTTTCTTGCTGAATTAAACCCTGGTACTTCTAAGACTGGAATGATTCTACCATTTTTCATGAATTTTAGTCACAGTTTACCTAGATGATCACAATATCAGAAACAGTAAAATGATGGAAGTTTGCCTGCCTGCTTGTCACTTCCCTCTACAAGCAGCAGGCCTCTCTTTTCTGGTTTGTGGCTTGTTTAACATTTATTGAAATGGAAGCATTTTGAACTGGACAAATCTCAACCAATAAAAAGTAATGGTTTATAATATATATAATGCGAACAGCCATATAAAAATAAAAGAGCATAGCTGTTCTTTACACTTTTTAAGAGTTGTAGTCCAATTGGTGCCTCGCTATCCCCTCAGACATAACCTCATGTGCAGGTCTTTATTGTACACACATTTGCAAACACTATACCCCTGTCCAAAGCTGGCAGATCATCTGCATATGCACAGTAAAAACCTGGGCCCAAGGAGGGGTGGCTGAGGGTAGGAACCTTCTACTAATATATTTGAGGTGCAAATGGAAAATTAAATGGAGGAATTAAAGTGTAACAATGCACTTATTTAACTACTTACATGCGAGTTAGCATAAAATGTTTCCAGTAGCCTAAAGTTTCAGTGACTCCTTAATGTATACTAGAGATCATCTAAATTCTCTGCTTGCACTACTTTCCTTGGTGAACAAATTAATATCTTATATGGTTTCACATCACCTGTACATTTACAAAACAGAGTATTTATCTCCACTTGACAACACATCCCTGCATTGTTTTCAAGAGTAAATGTAAAAAAAAAAAGAAAAAAGAAAAAACCTTGATCTTGTCCCAAGACCTTAATCTTGTCCATTTTTTTCAGCAGACCTCAAGGGTTCAGTGAAATTTTTAAAGATATAATGCATTTAAAAGGTATAATAAAGTGCACTCTGTAGTCCCACCCATGTAAGTTGTAGGGAATATGAAATTAATGATTTGGTTAAGCATGCTTAAACTCAAGCAGCGTCCATGTCAATCACAAAACAGAATCTCTGTACTGCTTGCTCTGCCGGATCTGTAAAGATAGTTTTAGGCAAGTTAAATACTAGTTGGACTTAAATAGTTATGCTATTCTAAGTAAGGCTAACTTTTACAGAGTAATTCTTTCTAGGCCTTACTGTCCCTTTAAGGTTTTCTTACTGTGCGTGTTCAACTTTATTTTGAAATCAAGGAATGCATGGCAGTTTTTGTAACATGGCAATTTCAAATATTTTGGTGCAAGATACCAACAATAAAAGTTTTAATATAGTTTAGGTGGAAAAAAAAAATTTGAAATTCTTGAATGCTTAAATTTATAATTGGAAAAACAGATTTTATTAGTTAAATTAGTGTTAACAATTCCCTTTTACTAACAAAGGACTCACCGTAAATTTTGCTCTCTCTTCCATAACTTCATATCCTAGTATAGTTGGGGTTGAAGGCCTCTCTTCCACAGATTCTGAAATGGGATCATCTGTAGTTACCCTTGTGCAATACTCTACTGAAGAATCAAACTTAGTTCTTATAAGTGGGCTGCTGCACGCAGAGGAAGTGCAGCTTAAACGGTCAGGGGCACTCATCTTTTTGTAGCTCCGTGGATTAGGATCTTCAGGTGGCTCTTTAGAAGAGTTTGAGCTAGTTGAGGTGCTTCCAAGAGATGACCTCCTTTGAGTTCTAATTGTCATATCATTTAATGATGAATTGCTTATTGCAATAGGCACAGGAACACAGGGGGATGACATCTTTCATGCCAATGTGAGTTGGTTTTTAAAGCCAAAGGATGCAGTGAAAGATGTTCACATTTGCAGCATCTAAAAGAAAGCACAGGCAACAAAAGAAAGAAGTAGTAGCAGTTTATACAAAATGCTTTTGTAAATAGGTTTGATCATATTTCTAATTTTAATTTACAGTCTTTGACGAACTGTTGCAGGAAATTGCATAGAATGTCCTAAGTTTCTGTGACCAGAAATCAATTCTCAGTATCCATAACTGATAATAATAATAATGGGTGCATTAAATTAACCCAACATAATTGGCATACTGTGTGTGGGTCTTATGACCATCTTTAAAGAGGAAGATCAAAACTGAGCATTAATCAGCTCTCCTGAGTAGCTTAGCTACCAACAAACATTTTGTAAGCAGATTCCTAGTAAGAAAATGTATTGTTTAGCCAAGATCTTCCACTAAATCTAATGTTTTCTTTACAGCTGTATAAAACCAATAAAAGTTAAACCTACTCCTACACCCACGGGGAGGAAGTCAGTAAGGTTCTGGACTTAGGGTGCGTGTCTTTTATAGTTGATTGATAGGTTGGGCACAAGATGGCAGCTCCCACAGCTTCAAATTGGGACAAGTTTACAGTGAGTGTAAATTAACTATCCTAACAATTTTTTTCCCCCAAACAAACTGTTTCATTTATGTTATATAATCACTGACTATGTAAAAATGTTAAAATCAGGAGCTGACAGGTGCACTTTAAGAAGGTAGTTATTTAAATACAGCACTTGAAAAAATGTTGTCTTTCAAGTTAATTCATGAAATGTATCGCTTTCTCCTTTATCTTTACGGACCTCACATCTTTTTACTCCATCAGCAAAACATCTCTACGTTTAAACACAAAGAAGAAGATCTGGCATTTTCAAATAGAATTCTGCCATTTGACTAGGTTTCATAAAGAGTGCATAAATTCCAGAGATTCCTCACATTGACATCTAATTAAACACAAAGAAGCACTTGTATTTTTTCGGATTATAATAACTAGCAACTTAGGAAATATACATTACTACAAAATCCAACAAGTAATTTATATATTAAAAAAAAAGTCAATCTGTCCCTGGGACAATGAATAAACAAAATAAAATGTAAGGTAATTCTTTTTCATGTTTAGGCACTAAAAGTAAATGCAACTTAATAACGAAGATGATCCAGTCTGTGATATAAAACCATTATCACATTCAAAGTTTTAAAACTAGATACAAAGCCCACATGAACAGCCAAGCATTAGTTATCTCTCCAAAGTGCTTATGCACCTTAACAGCACAATATAAATTAGTAAAATAAAATACCACCAAAAAGTTTAAAGTTCTTTGTGCTTCAAGATCACACAGCATGTTTAATACAACACTACAGAATCTCATACCTGTTGATGACAGATTTAAACATATTGCATAACGTCTTAATGCTTGACTTCTTTGGTATAATTACAATAATTTTAGGGCAAGGCAAAACCAGGTGATATATAAATTGAATGGTGACAGACTGTTTTTCACAACTAATTGAATAAAGAATTGCCAGGCAGTTGGTGCTTTACAATATTTTATTGCCGTTTAACTAAATCTGGTAAATGGCCAGTGTAGGCTTATAAGTATGAATGCACTGTATTTTTCGCTCCATAAGACGGACCTGAGCATAAGAGGCACCTAGGGTTTTAAGGAGGAACATAAGAAAAAAAATATTCTGAAATAAATTCCCTCTCTCCAATGCCTGCTTGCCCTCCTTTCTCTCCCTGCCATGCCTACCTGCCCGTCCTACCTCCCTCATATGCACAGGCACGCAGCTTTTGGAGTACTTACCTTCCTCCGAGCAGTGTACTAGTGAGCTGCCTCCTGTCAGTGCATCTCCCAATTCAAGCAAGGGAAGCGGTGCTCCGTCAGCGCCTTCCACTCCCCTTGGCTCGTCGGCTCTATTTGCGCAGTTGCCCGAGAGGAAGGTAAGTACTCATAAATTTTCTTCAGCTGCTGTGGGCACCCCCCCATCCCACGCCCTGCAGCAGCTGAAGAAAAGGAAAATTTGCTCCATAAGACACATGGGCATTTTCCCTCAACTTTTGGGGGAGAAAAAGTGCATGTTATGGAGCAAAAAGTACGGCATGTAGAATTTTATTTATAAAGTGCCACAAATTTACACAGCGCTGTACAATTCAGCAACACAAATATAATACAGACATGGGAAAAGTGCATTACACAATGTAAGGGAGTATATTACAAGTATAATATCACAAGGATACATCACTTTAAGTGCCAGGTTGTAATAGGTACAAGAGAATGGATGTCCCTGCCCCATAGAGCTTACAATCTAAACGATATCTGTGCAATTTAAATTAACATTCCCTACCTTTATTAGTTTATTATTTGACATCTGCCATCTGTATTCTGAACATTAAATGAGTGTACTTGAAAACAAAATTCTCACTGCCTGTCTACTTAACAAAATACATTATGTACAAAAAGATAACATTCAACCCAACAAAATACATGCAGCAAAAACAGACTACAACTAAGGGCTTGGTAATGTAAAAAAAGAATTTATAGTGGCTATCAAGGATAAAGGACAAGTAACACCAGAGAAAGAAAATTGCTACTTGAATTGACATGCAGGTATTCCTATGCAATACTTGTAAAAATGTTGCTGAAGTTGAATTCTTGAGTCCTATTAGTTTGTGTTGTTTTCTATCTGTTGGGTCCAGCCAAATTGGGCTTCCTGATTATGTATTATATAAAATTGCATAAGAAACAATAGGCCTAGGTAGGGGTTTCTTTACATGACAGCTAAAAAGTATCTGCAACCACAAAGGAGATAAACTCAAAGTAATACAAATCAGGAATTCAACTTTAAAGAAAACATTTTTTGCTTGTACTGTGTAGGAATAATTGCCATGCCAAGCATAGTAACACCAAAAATATGAAAATGCTCCAAATGCATTTCAAGTTATACATTTGATCTTTGCTTACAAAAATTCTAAATTGCACATATAAAGCACAACATTCGACTTTCTGAGGAGCTTCCCAAGTGTGTATTATCTAAAGCTCCATAGAAATCAAAGGGATTGGGTAAGGTTTATTTAACGCATACAACATGGGCGTTATCAGTACAGATAAAAACAGAAAGAAAGCAATAAAACTCAAATTCAATGGCAAAGATAATTGCCATATCATCCAAATTGAAATTTTTATTTTACTCTGGTTACTGGTCCCTTAAAGAACTGCTGATACACCCAATAAACCTGTAGTTTATGTTTTTTACACTCCAAAGGAGATGCGGTTGACTCTCCAACTGCAAACTATGCTAAACTGATTGTCCACCCAACTAACTTTTAGTATGTTGCAGATAGTTCTATCCTAAAACATGTTACAATTTGTCTTAGATTTTAGCATGTTTGAAGCATGTGACTTTCTGCTTTGCGTCATCTATTTGGTTGCGGAGTTTGGCAAGCAGAAAATCAACTAAACTGACACTTGATTTTCGTTTAAAATTCTTTTTCAATTCTTATTTAGGACCTGTGCAAAATTTCTAGGTCAACAAATCCTAGCAACCAGAAGGCTATATTTTTACATGTAAGCAAGAAAGCTTCTGAACAAAAAGTTAAACAATAATAAAAGTCATTTATATTTACAAGTATGTTGTTAAAAAAAAAAACATACCTGTAAATACGTTAATACAAATATGACAGGAAGAGTAGCTTCAAATAGAAATCTTATTTCTAGAAATCATATATATTAGGTGTTGAAGTAGAAATGCATATGGACCATTGTTCATCATTAATACTGCTCCTTTAATGTAGATGCTGGCTGTATGTAGCCTGTATACAGGTAAACATTTCCAACAAGCACTGGCATAGGGAACAGGTCTATGGCAGTCTGAATACCTGACAATAATACACAGCTGTTGGACTATCACTGGCAACATGGGAACTGCACTGCAAGTCTAAAAAATCCTGTATCACTGCAACCTGTTACTTCATAGCTGTGGCAGAACTACAACTCCCACAATGCTTTAAGACAGCTATAAGAGTAATAGAGCTCTCCATATGTCTTTCACATTGGCACCAGTGACAGTACCACTCCCAATCACACAGACTTATCCCAGGTAAACAAACAAGGCTGATCATAAGGATCTCCTCAGCCTGCTGATTACACTGTAAATACCCAAACACCTGTGGAAATAATACCTGGCCTGACCGCTTCAAACCTGCAGCAGCAGTGGTTACATTAACCTGTAGATGGCTGTGTCCCAGTACACTGAGCTCCCACCTCCGCTTCCTTTCCCAGTCACTGCACACTTGTGACTTCTCCTCCCCTGGCAGCCGCTAGTCAACTCAGAACAACCTGACTGTGCCGGAAGTGACGTCTCACACTGCCCACGCCTAGAAAAGAAACGAGAAGTTGTGTTTCAGTCAGGCAGAGAGTTGGGAAGCGAACAGGAGAACCATTAACACTTTCCTCGCTGGCGTCGCTCACTCAAAGCTTGTTGACTGCTGGGTGGGCGTGACCAAGATATGCAAACTAGTCATACGTCACACTTCCAAACACCAATCACGATAGGCGTTTGTAAGAGCCAATTACTTTCTTGCATGCAATGCCGGTCACTAGACAAGCACATAGTTTCACAGTATTCTGCATTCAGTACCTTGTCTGCTAAAGATCTCATTGTCAGCAGTAAAATATATAGTGAGGGCAGTGTAATTCCTGTGGTCATTTAGTAGCTAGGCTCAATTATTCAATACAATTCTCACATTATTATATCTATTTAATTGTATGAAGTATATCATTTTATTACTGGAAGCACTTTCAGCGCTTCTATAATTTTATCATCTTGTTTTATACAATAAATACACATTTTTATTTAAAAAACAAAAAAAAAGTGAGTTCTTCCTGTTTGTACTTTTGTTTATTGTATGTGATAGTGGCTGCACTTTCAACACTTACATAATATAATTTTTTTTTCTTTTTATAAACAGTTTTCTGGAATAAAGGAGAAAATGATTTGTTATTTTAAAATAATTGATACTTCAATATCAACCGTGTTCATGTTTTATATTATAAATATACCATGATATAAACATTATTGATCGTTATTTATAAGTCGTTTTAAACTACAAATCCCTACATCCTAAAATAAGTGGTAACTGCAGGCATTGTGTGATATTTTGATTGCATGTTTCCACTGATTTGAACTCCAGGTTGAATTACAATTTACTAAATCCTTAGAAAGTGGTTACAGCATTAATTGTATGAGATTTTTATTTATGTTTCTACTAGTCTAAATTCACTCTAACTCTACACATCCACATAAATATACTGCAGCATTAACAGTATGAGACATTTTTATTGTGTTTTAACTGATGTAGTAGGGCTACAAATCTCTAAATTCTTTTAAATTGGTTAGAGTAGTATCCGACAGAGAACACGGGAATATATGTGTCCACCTAATGCATTTCAATTACACTATTACATCCTTGTAAACTGGCTACTGCCTTAACAGTATGAAATGTGTTTATTTTATGTATCAACTGATGTAGTTTAACTACACCTATTACGTCCCTATAAGCCCTAAGTTTACATTGCATATATCATGTAGGATATACCAAAGAGGTACAATTGCTATTTTCCAGTGTCAAAGTAAATAGTTGTAGTTTGTACTTAAATCACATCTTGACATGAATTATCTCCAGGAGTTTATTCTCTCCATGTAAACATACAGTAGCTTCCATTTTTATATGGCTTAGCTGCAATTCCACGTTCTCCATATAACAATTTGGAGTCAGGGATCTCTTGCATCACAGGGGGGTTATCACAGGACTGGGTTGCCACTAGAGGCATTATAGCATCCTCAGAGCCTGTTATGCCTATGGAAGTGTGGTATACAGGAGCGTTCACCACTAAATTAAATGTGTTTGTGTATTTAACCTCAAAAATGTCATTTTAGTAAATCTCACACTTACCCTTTAATCTGTATTACTTTCTATTATAAGTTAACCTGTAATGTAAGTGAATGGAGTTTTGTATTGGAAGGTTGTCCCTTTATCTGG
>JAKJJM010057215.1:0-10894 GCA_021901965.1 Pipa carvalhoi | reverse complement strand
ATCTGCTTCACATGAAACATCTAATGGGGGGAAACGCTTCTCACTAAGGTATAGTACTGCATATGTAAAGATGTAATCTGACTATAGTTCTCCTTTAAGTAATAAATAATAAGTGCTTTGATTAGAATATTTGTTGTTACAGCAGCCTTAAAAGGAATTATTAATGGAATGTATTTTCTAGGTTTAAGTAATTAACTGGCACTAGTGGTCATTAGCTAAACTATTTTTTTTTTTTTTAAATAAGAAATGTCCCAAGTTGAGAGGGTGAAAGGGAATCAACTTGCAAATCAATCCCACTGTGCTGACAGGGTTACTCAATCAATTTAAGTAAAACTGGACCAGATGATGGCGGCATTATACTTTCATTGACAATGTAGAGCTACTAATACTATGAGAGGTGCAGGGTCACTCTGCTGTCAGATTGCCTTTAAAGCAGCACCCAAAAAATAGACAGATATATCAGTGTACATAATTATATGAAGTATCTTATTAGTGCAAAATGGACAACTAATTTTTAAGCCAAACTGTACCAGTTCACATAGGTGGATGAAATATTTCTTTGTTAATAACCTGCTTATAAAATTATAGGTTTCCTCCCCTAGTGAAATGTGACTCTTTACAATGTATTCTAAATACCTTGATATAATAGCACCAGTGTTTGGAAAGGATACTTAGCCATATTTCTGAAAGCATACAGAAATACATATGTAAGCTTTGTACAGTTATTTCTCCTATATTTACCACAATCTTCTGAGGTCAAAGTAAATGAATAAATAGTGACTATAAATACATTATGGGACAAGCATTTAAATACTGAATGGGTTTCAGTCAGAGGGCTGGAAAAGTTCCCCCTTCTCACTAGGTTCTTTAAGGGAACCTTACTCAGACTGCAGGAATCTATTGCCAACCCTTGTGATCTACTGCTCTGTGGGTGTTTGTTGAGCACAGCATCCTAAATCATCAGAAAGTGGGGTTGGAGCAACATCATTTGGGAGCTTCAATAAGAGCCAAATGATCCTCTGGGATAGTCAGACTTAGGTATCCCTTCACAGACAAATGATAGGATAGCCATTACCTCACCAAACCACTACATTTCCAGATTAGTAAGATTATGGAACAATAGCCTTTTATGAATTACAGACTAGAGAAAGGTGTTTGCACATCCACACTCTTCACCAACTCAAATCCAACTCTTTTATTCCCTGTTGTACCAGCATATACAAGGGATTTCAGGAGAAAAACATCAAATCAGTGAACATTTATACCAATACAGATATGCATTTAATTTGACATCGGCCTTTTTGATTGGTTCTTGCAGGATCAGTTGATGAACCTAGCTGCTCTTTGTTTCTTGGGACACCTGCTCTGACTCTATCTGCTCCTTTGTTAGAACCTCTCACTATAAAGGCTGAGCTTCAGAGACGTAGGGTCTCACTAGGTGCAGCCTTATTTTTACTTGGTAGCTTATGGCCAATGGATGTCTGCAACCCAACACTGTGATTATTTTCACTATATGTCCCTGCCTAACTTTGGCACAAGCACAACCCTTACCTCCAAGGTGTTCTTCCTTCCCTGTATTGTCTGTTAGATTGTATCATTGACTGCCTTCCTGCTATCTTCAGTTCTCTTTCCATCTTAAACAAAAACTCACTTGAAATGAACTTGACTCTGGCCTCTTTTACATTCCATACATTCAGCTAATCTTCAATACACGCAGCTTTATTTTCATAACATTTGGTGCATCTGTCCATTCCTTACCTATGAAACAGCTAAGACACTCATGCTCTTATCATACCCCATCTTCCCTTGAATTAGGCCATCCAAATTGAATCCATACTTACTCCTTCAAGAATAAACTTTCTATGCTACTTAGTCCTCTCATTCTTCTTGCCCTTACATGCAAAGCTTTTAATAACCTCCTCCTCATGTATGCAAGCATATATACACACACACATATCCTGGCTGCTAAATACTAGTCTGCTCTGTATGTGATTGACACAATCAGCTGTGTTCTGCATGCACACTGGGCTTTGCATTAACTACACATTGCTAAAATATGTGCCCTGCTTTACTAAAGCAGTAATGGGTTAATCTCCTTTAATGACAGAAAATACAAACATGATTCACAAAAGGAATATTATATTTCTTTAAAGTATCAAGAGATTTTTCTTCAATCGCATCCAGATCTGAAGTCTCTCTTCTCTGGGGGGAAAGGAGGGAAATGAAACCCCAAATCAGAGGATTGGGATTCATTTTGCAGCCTGGATCCTTATTAATATCCCAGAGGGCAAAAAGAAAGAGAATCATTATTGTCTAGTATAACCACCTCTATATATATATTCAGCCCCACACGAGGTATTAACTCTTTTGTCATGAATACATTTTGTACCATGGGAACTTTATTAGTCCAGATATATGAGGCAACATTGTGCTTCTAGCAGTTTCCAGTAGAGTCTTTTCCATTGAATAATTTATGTGTTTCAAAATGCTTTGCATTGTGTGGCTGTGAATCTGTAACTGCTGGTTTGACCCCGATTCCATCATCAAGTTGTAGCAGACCCTAGAAAGCTTTTTATTTATGTTTCAAATAAGTGATTATACATTTTCCGCTGCCCTCTTTTTAACAGATTTATATACCTTTTCTAAAGTATAGAAAAATGCCTTTGCCTTGGCATAAATAGTGGTATTGGGTCTCTGATGCTAGTTCACCCCTGGGTTAGAAACTATAGGGAAGGTTGGTAGGGGCAGATGTGCTTCATAGCAGCTGGGCCCCTTGGAGGTATAAGTGTAATTTCAGCAGCAAATGCTGCAACTCCTTTTGTTCCTCTCCTGTGTGTTTGGTATTTTGTTTTATAGTGACCAGAAAATGATTGGTTTCATCAAACAGCATTACAAACAGAATTCGGTTGTCAGCAGTCAGAGTGAACAATAAAAAACTGTTTAAAAACACTGCACTTTCTTTCACCAAATGAACAGTTACTTTATAGTGTTCTTTCAATATGAATTGTTTATTAAAAATATATGAGGTAGGCCTGTGCTATGAACAGACATGCAGAATTTCTTTTTAGGTGTCCTGGATTCTAGGAAAGATCTTGTCACTTTATTTTATGTATGATATTTACATAATGCTAGGGTTGCACACTACTGGACATTATAACAATGCATTTGCAATACACAGACATAGAATGAGATAAAAGGTTGCAGATTCCTGCTCTGTAGTGCTCAATGTCTGAATGAAAGGGATACTTACATACACAGGTAGGAGAATAATGACTGCTGGTGGATTTGCCAGTACCTGTCTACTCAAGCAGAAGCATTAGATAAAAATAAAAAAGGAATAATTAAAACAATGCTACTGCTTCAATAGGTAGGATTTGAGACTACAGACAGTAGTAAAGAATCATTCCTGGTAGAGGTAGAGGAGAATAACATTCCATAGATAAAGATATTAGAAAAGGAAAGGCTGTATTTGTTGACACTGTACAAAAAAGTTTGCTGTATGTAAAATGGAGGAGAATATTATTACTATAATTTAAATGTATATAGAGCCAATATATTATATAGAGCTGTGAACACAGAGAACATAAAAGATAATGCATTGCATGGTTTACAAACTTTGCCATAACATAATACAATGTGAAACAGCAACAGGAAAGAACACACTGCCCACCAGAGGTTACAACCTAAGTGAGATTGGGAAGAATCTACAAGGATGCCAGTGAAGAGATGGGACAGCAGGGAGAAGTGCTTTGAATGTAAAGAAGAATACACTGTAAATAATTTATTTCTTAATGGGGAACTATAAAATGGACAGATGTTGTGAGGAAGCCAGTGCTTTTTTGGGAGATAATGAGACCAATAAGAGATCCTTGAGACACCCAGCACTACCTGAAACAGGAGTAGATGCATGAGTGATGCATATGATAAGTCCAAGAAGATTCAAACAAATAGGTAACCTTTTGTTCTAGCAACCTGGAGATACGTTTTTCACAAGGCTTTGTCTGTAGAGTGCACTAGATGAAAACCAGAATGCAAAGGGTTCAAAAGACTATTGACATGCAGATTGTTGGTAAGTCTGGGGCAGATAAGGATAATGGTCTGCTTTAGAGGCTAATGGAAGGAGAGAACCAGAGTCATAGAGAGGCAATTAAAGGGTCAAATGCGTTTTTTTAGAAATGAGTAACAAAGGCCTGTTTATATTAATAAAAATCCCAAAGGATAAGAAATTATAGAGAAGGGCAGGTGCAAGGACACAACCACAGTATTTAAGTATAAAAAAAACATTGGGTCAAGTGAGCATGTTGGGCAGTGATGGATAACCCATGACACGCGTGTCAGAGGTGACACACCGAGATGTTTTTGCTGACACGTGTCATGGCGCAGTTCATGCCATGCTCTCAGTAGGAGAGTTGCCCTGCTTTTCTTAAAGTGACACACCACCTGAGTCTTGCTCGAATTTTTGACAAATTTTGACACTCCAAGCTCAAAAGGTTGGCTATCACTGATATAGGGAGTGAATATGATAAGAGTTGAGAGTATCAATATGATAAGAGTTTGTGTATCAAACTGAAAGTAAGTGTTAGATAGCTACAACTTGTCACACAAATCCAAATCTGTTAAGGTTTTAGTTTGCTATTCTATATAATTCCAAGTATTGTAAGGTGTTGCAGCATAGTCCAGCATAGTGCAGCATTGATGTGATGAGATCAGACACAATAAGAATCACATCTCTGTTCATCTTCCTATATAAATAAATCACACGTGATCACTTCCAGACATATTCATCTATGTAGAAGTATATTAAAGTTACATGAAGCAGTCATGCAAGGAATAACATGATGCGACCATCAATCTTATTACACTCACACAGTTACATTCCAGACACAATTTTGTATGTGCCTTTAGCGGGGTTAAAAGAAGAATGTGAAGAGCTGTTCTCTGTATTATAAAGCATAGAACTATAGAGCAGCGGTCCCCAACCTTTTCTGGATTGGGAACTGGTTCCCTGGTTCCCCGATCCAGAAAAGGTTCTATGAAACATGTTGCCAGTTGCATGATGATTACGCACTTCCTGGATGTGCATCACCACCATATGGCCAGTACCAGGGATCCATGGACCGACTGGTCTGCGGCCCTGCTATAGAGGATTTTTAGGAATAATAAAGAGAGAAGTTACAATGAATTAAATTAAATTGTAAACAAGAGACCCTGGATTGTTAAAACATCAGTTTCTTTGAATGGAAACATAGTTTCTAAAATCTAATGGGCTTATTCATCAAAGGGAGAATTCAACTGCTGAATTAATTCTCACCACTTTGGGTTGCTACAATCTAAGGGGGTTATTGACTAAAGTGAGAGTTTGACTGTCAAAGTGAATTCTCATCACTTCGGGTGGCTACGCCCTGATTCTCTACTCCTTATTCACTGAACCGCAGATTCCCATAGTAAATCCTCAACAATATTCCCATAGTAAAGTCATGATCTGCAACAATATTCCCATAATGAATTTGCGACTGTGACAGTAGCAGTCTATTGGGTAGTGTGCGACCGTTGTTAACTGATGAATTCACACCTTTACACGACAACTCGGACTTTAGTCAATAACCCCCCAATTCTCTATTCCTCATTCACTAAACAGAGTGAAGACGTGACTGCGTCAGTAGCTGTCTCTTGCTTATTATGGCATAGTCAGTCAGACAGTAGGAGCCCTGTTATCAACGCCCGAATTCGCCACTTCACAATCTAGTCAAACAGGTGAATTTGACACAACACACCTTATCGAATTCGCTATTGCAACAGACTCTGATGCTTGATGAATAGGTGAATTACCTGTATACGCACACACACAAATACCCAAATATGAGGAAGTGGCAAATAAATGTGAATTTACACCTTTACATGACAATTTGTCCCTTCATGAATAAGTCCCTACATATGTGCCTCTCTTTGTGAGGTGTTAATATTTTGAATGAAGCAGCCAGTGCAATGTTATTTTAGTGCAGAAGTTAAAGCCTGCTTTATACAAAGGACATGTCTGTCCAAGATATATGTGCTCATCTTTCCAGTCTCAGCAAGATGCCTCTAATAATTCCTACCCTGCCTGTAAGTGCAGCTCTGGATTAATAATGAAAGGCAGTGCTGCGATAGCAAACAGAGGTTTTCCTTCAGCAGAAAAACAATCAGTTTGTATGAGGCTCAGGCCTTTACCCCTGTTATTAGCTACAGTTCTGCACATTATGTAACACTTAAATATTTCTACATATAACTGAACTTAATGGGCTCTTGCTCTATTACTTTTATGGTGGTGCTATATGAAACTCTTCCTATCATTCTCCCTGTTTGTGAATCATATACTAATTGCTCCTGTCAATTGCAACACTTATACTATCAAAAGGACCAGTATTTTCAGCTGATATAATTTAAAGGTTCACTGTGCATTATTTTCACCCAAACTCATATGATCCTTGGTACTGGCTTCCCACTTACATTTTGGCAGTAATATCGGAACTGGACCAGGCATAACTGGGTGTCAGGAATTCTAAAAGACAAATCAAAATTTTTAACTGAACTGAAAGCATTAGGTTGATAAGAGTCAGCTCCGTAGCCAGAGTTTGCGGCACCCGCGGCGGTAGAGGCGGCCGCCCCTTTGGACGGGAAAATGCCGCCCCCACAGCGCGCCCGCCCCATGTGCTGCCCCACGTGCCGCCCGGGGCAGACCGCCCTCCCCATGCTACGCCCCTGATAAGAGTGCTTACAGTGGCTCTAAAATGTTTAACATATCTATTTGCAGGACATAGTACCTTACAACTAAATATACTAGCAGAGGAGCACCACTCTCTGAAGGATTTCCAAAGCAGGGATCCTAGTCTGACTATTAATGCCCTATATAGAGAATATGATGTTCACCTCTGTATCCAGTCTTCTTCTCTGATTACTCTAAGGGCGAAATTTCTTAAAGTTGAAAACGACATTTTCGATTTCGCCATTTTGCCATTTTTGATATCGCGATATCGATTTTTGCCAATTTTTACACCAATATCATTTCAAACTAGCACAAAATGCATTTTCCCGGCATTTTCAATATCGCGATATCGGCAATATCAATATCGCGTTATAAGTAATTTCCGTCGAATTTTTCAATTTTGGAAAATCGGAATTTTTCAATGTAAAAATTTGCAATCGATATCGCAATATCAGTAATTTTCGCTCGTCGAAAAGATCAATATTGCGATATTGATTGAAATTGGAATTTTCACTTTTACTAAATTTCGCCCTAAGACACCACCAAACTATGGGAACTAGTAGGGAGGAAATCAGGATCATACCACTAACCCCCTTATCAACCAAAACCCAGTGTGATCTACAGTGTGGTGTCCAATCATGTGTACTCTTTTTAGTTGTCACTCTGACAATATTTTGCTTTATATTGTTTACAAATTACAATATTTGTATAGCATTGCTTTTTTCATATTATGATAGGCTTTAACCTTTAGCATTTTATATATTGTTCTTGTTCCTTGTTTGCTGAGTCAGGCACAGAAGACCTTAATGTGGTAAAGAAGGATCAGGGCCATAACTATGACATTTTTTTTTGTACTGGATTTTATTTATATACAGCTGATATGTTACACAGCGCTTTTACAGAAATTCGTCATTCACTTCTGTCTCTGCCCCGTGGAGCTTACAATCTAGTTTCCCTATTTAGTCACACACAGATGTATGTTTTTGGAATGTGGGAGGAAACCGGAGTGCCCGGAGGAAACCCACGCAGGTTCTGGGAGAACATACAAACTCCATGCAGATGAAGTCCAGGGTGAAATTGAACCCAGAACCTCAGCGCTGCAAGGCAGCGGTGTTACCTATCTATTTGATTTAATTGGGAGGTTGAATGAACCAGAAAAATCTGCTACCCTTCCAAATCATATAATTTTCCATTGCTTCTATAATAACAAGAAATAGCACTCTCATTTAGGTTTAAATCAGATTAGATGTCCATGAGAGTAAAATGACATTTGTAGAGCAAGAAAAAGGAATGCTTTTGATTTGTGGCCCTATTAAGGAACTAAGGATATCTCCAGCTGGCTCAGCAGGAGATCCTTGCAAAGTTAGAATTAGAATATAAGAATTATCCATCTCTCAACCCCATAATGAAGCCAAAGGGGGACTGAAATCTGCCCTCTCTACATGCTTCTAAGTCAAGCTAAATAGAAAACCCAACCAGAAGACTGTTCAGCGGCACACATAGCAGAATGTATTGGTCTTACTTTAACCAACTGCTTTTTTTCTTAGGAAATATGGATGTGCAGCAATGATTCTTTTCTTTCATCCAAGTAAAGATAGAGGAAGTTAGAACTCAGTTTTAATTCTAAAACCAAAAGGTGTGCCATGTTATATCAACACCACAGGGTACATATTTTCTGATAGATATTTTGCATTCAGTGTTGACATAGATCCTATACCAGCAAGCCACAAATACTGTCATTTGCTGTTTGTCTGTAAGATCAAACCACCTTATGACATGGACTGTATATACTTGTTAAGACTACTAAAAGCATGCAGTGTGTGTGCTTCTAAATCTATTGTTCTAGATAACTATTTTTTCAGAATCACTACAGAGGTCCAAACCTATCCTCAGATATGATACAAATCCCCATAGATACGCTGATGCTTCCATCAGAGTGATTTATCCACTTAACTGCTCTTTTTTATACTGAAAATGTGAACAGTCAGTTGTAAGCTGAGGTGATATATCATAGGTTCTCAAATCTGTCCTCATACCTAGCCTTAGTAGCATTGCATGTTTAAGAATATCAAACCAATGAAACCCAAAACAAGGTACAAGCTAGGAGCAAACAGGTACATCATCTAGGGATCGAGTGCTAGGGTCAAAATCAGAGAGTCAAGCGAATCAAAGTCAATAAGGGAGAAAGAGACTCTCAGAGTTGATAAACCAAGCTGAGTTTCAATACCAAAATCAATTCCTGAGCTAGCACACAATCAATTCCCCACGCTACTCTAATTAAACCAAATTATGCCGGTGAGGAGTGGCTATTTAAAACATAGGCTGCTTAACCATTGGCCAGTAAGGAAAGCTATTTAACCCCTGCTGAATCAAAAGTTCTTGCCAGAGCCTAACACCTATTTTGTGACAGTTAGGAAAGGATTCTTTTTTTAAGTGTGGTTTGTTTTGATTTAAGGATAAAGGTTTTTTCATTTGCCCTATTAGCTGCTTGTGGATCTGACGAACTGTGCCTTGGGCATTAAAATTACATTGTACGTTCTATGGGGCAGAAACACTATTCCTAGAGACTGTATGTATAACTGTAAAAAAAAATATTGGTTATATATATATATATATATATATATATATATATATATATATATATAAAAGATGAGTATTGTGATACTTGGTGATACTTTTTTTATTGGACTAATGGTCAATTTAAATAGACAAGCTTTCGAGAGTTCTGTACTCCTTTCATCAGGTCAGACAGCACAACTGTCACCAAGTATCGCAATACTCATCTTTTTTGCATCTGTGGACTAACACGACCACTCTATCCTAATATATATATAATTATTGCTAAATATAATATTAGTTTTAAGGTAATATGTATAAAAAATTTAAATATCCATTGTTGCATTAACAGTCTGTCGGGTCTATTTATAAAACTCTGACGTTTTTGATTAGTTAAGGCTGGAGAAACAGCTTTTTTTTTATCCATTTCACTGTTTTCACCTATTTAAAAAGCACAAGAGTGTTCGCTTGCCTCAGGATGGCATAAACCATTATTTAATATGGGGTAGGTTCCATCACTTAGCCGTAATCAAAAAAGTCAAAATGTTTTCCCATCGAGAAGGGATATGAATATTGCTATGAAATGAAAGGTAAACATAATTGGAAAACACGTCAATGTGTGCCACATTATTTATCAATAATGATTTTTTTTTTTTGCAATTGTGAATTTTTCTTTTACTCTATAAAAATCAGCACATTCAAAAATTTCTGTGAAAAAGGCTAAACACAACAAAACAAATAAGAAAGGTTGAAATATCTCCTGTATGTCTACAATATGATTTTAAGTATAATTTACTAGATAAAAATTGGGATGTACCAGAGAGTTCTAAAAAAGTAACTTTTCAATTAATATTATCCCCAGTTCTTTCTTATTTATGATCGTCTCTTGCATCAGTGCTTACATATATGTATACATGTACATACCTAAATATTAAAGAAAGCGGCAAGTGACAATAGAAAGGCATTAGTTATGGGAAACATCCACTTTTAACTGAAAGATTCATATTATCATTCTAAAAACACTGGCTGTGTAATATTTATAAACCGTAGCAAGGTTTACATATACAGCACAGCACGGCTAGAGTCATTATGCATTGCAGTATATTTAATATCAATCTACAGGGACTCGTAAGGGGTTAAGTTGACCATAAATGAAAGTGCTGATCCTTCACTGAGATGAATCCATTTAACTGTAGTATGCTGCAGTAAGCGCTGACAGGCGAGGACACGTTGAAAGGGAACATGGGCGTGATAAATTTTTTATTTTTAATTTCTTTTTGACCACAGAGATTGTGCGCTGAAGAGCAAGCAGCACCTGCCAAATGGACTCAAACAGCTGGGAAAGACAATATATACTAGAACTGGAACTAAGCGAAATGGATAATTTCACATAAGAAAACCTATGCATGCCATTGCATTTATTAGAGAGGGCAAAGGGTGAAAAATAGTACTGTGCCAAATACTAATGTCTTCTGCCATAGTTCCTCCACATGCAATGCATTTTTTAAGATAAGCCCAAATGAGGCCTAAGAGCACAATTTCCATTTGAATTAAGATGCCTAATATATATATATATATATATATATATATATATAT
>JAKJJM010057208.1:0-15050 GCA_021901965.1 Pipa carvalhoi | reverse complement strand
TGGGTCGGGACCCCATTGGGGGTCGAATGACGATTTGCCAGGGGTCGCCTAAGACCATCGAAAATATAGGGTTTGAATGGGGTCGTCCAATAACAATTAATGAACGCGGGTCACCAAATCACAGGGAATTGTCCTAAAGGGTCACAGCAATAAAAAAGGTTGAGAACCACTGCACTAGATCCACAAGACTGGTCTGACTAATGGCACATGCATTGAAACTTTCACCTTTAAAAGAGAACAAAAAGCTCATTCAATCCACAGGTGATATTTAACAAAGAACTATAGTGCTGATATAACTGCCCACATACATATAAAACTCTTTTATACTAAGTCAATCGCTAACTTAACTAGTTAAAAATAGGTTTAGTGAAGAAATAATACTTGCCATTTGTTACCCTGATTAGATCTAGTGAGAGCTGACATTTTGACCTTTCCCACTCCTCCCCCCCCCCTTTCTCTCTTCCAAGTTAGACAATGCGAGAAGAAAAAGCTGACTAACTGCTATTGGTTAAGCAGTGTGCTGTCCTTTCAGCATCATCAATCATGCTTGGAATGCAGGAGATTACAGAGGCTGGGGCTCGAGAAAGCTAACTTGTGTGCAGGCATTACATTAGACATTAGTCAAAACTGACCAGGGAAGGGTACCTTTTCATGGAAAACTGGATGGTACAGTCACACACACATTTCCTAGTGCGGGAGTTTTCCACTGCTGCTTAATAAATCAATCTGCTTCACATGAAACAACTACTGGGGAGAATCACTTCTCACTAAGGAATAGTACTGCATATGTAAAGATGTAATCTGACTATAGTTTTCTTTTAAGGGGCAGAGGGAGATACTTGCTGATCAGTGTTTTATACTCCAATGCTGCCTCCAACTCAAGATAATTTGTCACATTCCTCTGCTCTTCCTCTGCTCCCTTTCACTTCCTTTTCCTGTGTGTTTTGGCAAAAACCCATATGATGCTTTGTCAAGAGCAGAAGACATTGGCAAGTTATCTTTAGCAGGGCCAGTGCTGGAGCATAAAAGACCAATCAGTAAGTATATCACCCAGTGGCGTAGCAAGCGTTTGTGGTGCCCAGGGTGGATTGTGCGAGTGGGGGGGGTGCTAGCGGAGGTTGGTAGCTAGAGCACCCCCCTCTCCTGCTCGGCGCCCCCCATTTGCCCGCACTGCCTGCCCCTAGGAATGGCCAAAATGCCGCCCCCTCTGCCCCCCCATGCTACGCCACTGATATCACCCCTCCTCCTTAAGAATCACCCCTGGATTAAACAAGCTTTCAGCTCTCCTTTAAAAATATGAATGTGAGCACAAACAGCATTGAATTTTATGCAAGCAGTTAGACCATATTGGCACAACTAATTTCTAATGAGAAACTGACTTTTCTGTTTCTTTTACAATAGCTATACTTACCTAAATGTATTGTTTCATGGTAAGTACTTTATTAGTATAGTTTCCTTACTGACAAAAAAAAACTAAGAATTTTCACACCAATTGAAGTTCTAAATTGATATATACTGTATATATATGAGTTCTTCGTATTTTTAAACTTGTTCATGGTATTTCTACAGTTGGTAAAATTAAATTTACCCAGCTTTCCCCTATGGCATCAATCTAACTTGAAAAGTGTTTTCTAGAAAGATATTCACATACGTAAACATTTAACCAGTGCCCTTTGAAATTCTTTGTTTCGAAAACTATAGATAATTGGATTAAATAATGGAGTCAATATGCCATATACAACAGATATTATTTGGTTCTGATCAGATGATGACTGCATTGGGCGTATGTAGATGGAGATAACTGTGCCAAAGAAAATGCTAACAACAATTAGATGTGAACCACAAGTAGAGAATGTTTTATGCATGTCAATTTTGTTGGAGATTCTTAAGACTGTAGTAACAATGCAGACATATGACAAAAGGGTCAGTATGAGGGAACCCACAGTCATGCTTCCCCCCATAAAAAATATCAACATCTCATTCATTTCGGTGTCTTTACATGAAAGCTTCAAAATACAAGGAATTTCACAAAAATAATGTTTAATGCGATCACTACAGAAGGGCAGCATTACTGCAAGGATGGTGTGTACCAATGAATTCAGAAATCCAATGTTCCAACAAATCACTGCCAAAGAGATGCAGCATGATTGGCTCATAATGGTCGTATATTGTAATGGGTGACATATGGCAATGTATCGATCATAGGCCATTATGCCAAGCAAAACACATTCAGATCCCCCCAGACCAATGAAAATGAACATCTGAGTAAAGCAACCAGCAAATGTTATCCTTTTGTTTTTATTTAAAAATATATATAAGGTATTTGGAATAATAGTTGTTGTATATAAGATTTCAAGCATGGAAAGATTGAACAGGAAAAAGTACATGGGGGTGTGCAGACGAGAATCCAACCAGATAGTAGCAATGACCATGATGTTCCCAAAAATTGTGGCAAGGTAAGACAATGAGAACAACACCAAAAACAAATTTTCCAAATCTGGCGATGTCCCTAGACCTAAAAGTATGAATCCATCAATCAGACTGCCATTTTGATGAAATTCTTTCCTTGGTGTTAAAATTGTGGATCTAACGATGAAAAAAAGTGAGAAATAAGTAATTTATGTCACATGTGAAAAGTGTTACATAGAAATCTTGAAATTAGAATTATACATGTAATGCTATATCTAGAAAACAGTTTACCTATTTATCTGCTCAGATGATCAGATGCATAACTATGCAATATATTCATATTTCTCCTTTTGTAATCATCCAAATAAATATTTAAATAAACTGTTGCAAAACATGCACATTTCTTTACTGAGCCTACTATACCTGCTGTCTTCCATGTTCTATTGTTTATCTCATATAAAAAAAATAGGTAACATGGAGTCTACAAGCGGTGTAATACAAGAACAGACTAAAGCATCCATTTAAAAGTTTTTGCAGGCGAAAATGAAACATTTCACTGTAATGTCAGCTCATCTTATATATTTGGTTGCTTAAAGAAAAGACTCAGTGAAATCTACCGGGAACAATTAAATACATAAATACATTTATCCTTTATTCAATTATAGTGGTTTACATTGTTAGTTTGTGTTTTATTGTATTTGTAATTAATTTGGTTTTAATTTTAGCGCTTGAGTTGTTAGAGTTTTTAAATTGGTGTTTTTTCATGAATTAATTAATTAGCACTTGGCTTTAGGTTTGGTGCTAATTGATTACTTAATGCTCCTTTAGTATTTTTGTTAAATGTTTGTGCTTTTTTCGTTCTTTTACAGGTGATGTAAGGAACCGGCACCCCACTAGTTAGGGGGTGCAGACCCACCTCAGTCCCCTCACCCCATGGATAGGTATGGGGTGAGGGATTTAGATAGGGCCATAATTAGGTTAGGGCTTCCAACACCATAATGCCGGTGGGGTTGGGGGCCATGGGGAGGGGGTCAGAGATTGACCCCCTCCAGGTGAGGGACCCTTGCCCCCTTCCTTGGCTAAAGAGTGTGGAGGTCAGTCTTGATCCCCTTGATTAAGGTTGATGCCCCCTACCCCAATTGGTTACCGAGGTAGAGGGAAGGGGGTCCAGCCAGACCCCCTCCCAATAGCGATCCCCCCATCCTCACATAGAGGTGGGTGAGAGTGGAGGGATAGGGGTCCCAGAGACCCCTTCTTTGTATTTCTACAGACCTCCCTACCCAAATGGGGCAGGTGGTTGAGTAGCGGCTCCCAGGGAGCAGCTTCCTACAATTAGTGATCCCCCCACGTAGCTTAGTGCTAAGTGAAGGGTGATATTGGGGGGAGGTGTGGGGGTCCTAGGGACCCCTACTAAGTGAAGTTTATTTAGTTTAAACTAATTATTTCCATAGCGCTAATATTACAGTAGCGCTATGGAAATAATTGTGTTTTAAATAATTTAACTGCTTACATGCCGGTTAATGATTATTAGCGCTGGGTGGGGGGATGATTCTGTGGGAATAGGGGGGTGGATGTTGGGGTGGTTGAGGAGGTGTGGGAGTCATGTGGACCCCCAGTGTAGGGAAGCAGCTTATAATGGCCCCGAACCCCCGAGCTGAGGGAATCTTATTGCTACAGCAATATCAGCAGGTATTGCTGCAGCGATTGCACATATGCATTGCTTCTAATTGGTTGAGAGCTTACGGGATGGTACCTAAAGGTCAGGTGATGTTAGAAAGAAGCAGAGCGCATGCATGAGATTACAGAGGCTGGGGTTCGGGAAAGCAAACTTGTGCAGGAGCTAAGTTAGAGATTAAGCAAAAATAGCCAGGGGAGGGTACCATTTCCTGGTACACATCACAGTATACGCCACACACACATTTGCTGGTGTGGGAGTTTTCAAATGTTTTTTATTAAAGCATCCTGCTTCACATGAAACAAATATTGGTGAGAATCGCTTTTCACTAAGATATAGTAATGTATATGTATATGTATATGTATATATGTATATGTAAAGATATAATCTGACTATAGTTCTCAACTAATATTCCAAACTGAACTGCTGTAAAGGAAGAAGATAACAGTGTAAAGAAGCATTCGTAAGATATTGTCCACTGAAATAAATTGAAAGGAATTGAAATTAGTAAATAATATATATACTAAAAAAATATTCATCTAACAAAGACAAATGGACAAGAAAACTAATTGGATATTTATAAAAGTTGAAATTTATTTTACTTGGTAAAAGTGATGCCTAGGGCCCCAAGTTCTGGAAGGCCCTCAGTACCCAGTAGCACTTTCTGCTCCCTTTCTAACAAACAACACAACAGGAAATGAGTGAAAGCAGCTTGTCTTTGCTGTAGACTGATTTGCCTGAATGGAAATAGTGCGGGTGTAATGTACCAGACCTAGCTAGGTACATTACAAAATTTTATGAGTTTTATCCATATAAATGTCGAAGTATTTTGTTCTTAGCTTAAAGTTAGGTGGTAGCTTTAAAACAAGCATAGTTGGCCTTTTATCTTCCCCATTTGAGAAGTTTTACATATTAAAATGAATGTTAGTATCCCAGATGGGGCTTTGGCTACAATGTCTTAAAAACCTCCGGTAACAGGAAGTTTGTGAGTTACTGTGCAGTGGGAGAGCAGAAAGCACAGGAGTAGAGAAAATGTGATAGAGAAATTTAAAGATTACTCTTTTTGAGAAAAGAGGAAAACTATTGCAGAAAATAGGATTATGGAAACTGTGACAAATGCTATTTTTGGGATGTTATGAGATTCAGTGAAAATGACTGTGTGCTGTTTGGATTTCTTCTGAAGAATAAAAAGCTTTCTGTTTTGGAAAAGGAACGCTCTGTTATTTGCCTGGTTTTCTTTGGAATTGGGACTCGCACAGAAAAAGGTACATTCCTGTATTTGCTTTATTTCATCATTCTACATTTAAAGTGGTACAGCTCCAGGTGTTAGGATTATACAGATGTAGTGAGCAGGACTTGGCAATTCACAATCTGGCACCTCAGGAGTTAAATCTGATTTACGGTGGCTTCATCTTAGGTGCTGGAAACCATGAGCTTGCTCAGTACATGTGTGTAAAGCATAAATTGGTCGTTACCTTTCTTTCCTCCTGTCACTTCCCAGGTCAAGTAAGACAAGAAATGTCCAGAATCAAAGTGCTTTTCCAAATAAAAAGGGTAACGTTTTATTTCTCTTTCTTTCAGCAATCAGTTTCCATAAGTATATCCAGCAAAACAAGATAATATCGGCATAATTCAATATCTCCAATGCAATTCTCATTCACAGAGTGTTCTCTTAATCCTAAAATCCAATATTGCTCTCATATGCTACATCATTCCATCTGTTCCTTCCTCATGCTCCCATGATACAACTCAGCACTTCCTGTTTACTGGAGCTTTTTACTTACTCTCCCAAAGAGGGCTCCTCCCTAATATATTTCAACATTAGGATACAGCAAACCCAGAGGTATTGCTAGATTAAAGGTAAATTACAGGTAAAATACGTATTTATAATTATACAATTTAAAGGCTACATAGAGCACGCCAAATTGAAGTAGTATACAGTCCTGTATACTACACAAGGAGGCCCCGTGACACAAGGCTTTAATTATTCCTTATGCGTTTTGCACCCTATACCCACCCTGGTCACTACACAGGTGTTTTGTATGACGGAAGATTAAACACATGTAACCTTTTCTCTGTTTGCACTGTTACAGAATGCAATTTCCTTGGCTAACAAACAAGTATCTTCCACTGATGCTGTTCTCAGAACAGATTATGTCAAGTAATTTGCATTAAGAGGTAGTAGGATGTACCAGCCCATAGAGCAAAAGCTATCAGGAGTTTCAGGATTAATGCCAAACAAAAGCATAAATTATTTAGCCAGCTTTACAATGATTTGACATTTTATTTAGTCTGTATTATTTACATTTTTATTCCACAATTTCCAAAATATGCAGAAACCGTTTGCAGTGACAGTTAGCACCTGTCCTTTTAAATCTGCTAAAAAAGTTACTTTATTTTGCTCATGTGAGAGCTGCACGCAACAATCTAAAACAAACAACAAATAGCCTCAGTTGCAACAGGTACGTTACATCTGTTATTTAATGGTTTGTAAATGTGGCTACTTTAATATTAAAGTTCACCTGTTACCTCAAAAACAGTAATCCTAATTTAGGTTGTACTACAGAAATAAAAGTTTTTGGAATATATAAGTATTTTTAAATATGTAACTTTGAGCAGCTTTTCTCTCTGCCATCTCCCTGTCAGCCTGACATGAGTTGGGGGTGGGCGGGGCTTAATGATTGACATTACAGCTCCTCCAATCAGATCCCTGCTAGACCATGATTTACGGGATCTGATTGAAGGAGCTATAATGTCAATAATTTTAAGCCCCGCCCACCCCCAGCTTAGTGGCTTCATGGAATAAGCAGACACTTCCAGATGTAAAAGAATTGATTTCTAAAGTGAAATAGGTCCATGCAATGGAAAAAATTAGATATTACCAAAATAACGAAGAATATAATTTTGTGGTTACCTTGGTCACAATTTCTAGAAAACATGGAAAGAACCAATTAAATAAAAACTAGGAAAAAACCAAAGGGTTTCATTCTTTTTCCTTGTCCCCTCCTCAAAAAAATATACCGTATTTTTCCAGCATATAAGACGACTTTTTTACCCCAAAAAATCTTCTCTAAAGTTGGGGGTCATCTTATACACTGGGTATGGTCTTTCAGGACAGTGTAACGAGCGGCGCTTGCATAAGCGCAACACTCGTTACACTGTGGGCTGTATGCTGACCGCCACTGAGAAGAGTCAGCTCTCCCTAGCACTTCCTGGTTGGACTAGCCAATCGGGAGCCGCTGACACTGACGTGACGTCCACCTTCCGCTGTTAGTAAAAACCCAAATTTGTTTTGATTGTGTGCATAAAGATAGACCCACTGTACTAGATAAATGTGGGTGGTGTTGGTGAAGTGTGCTTTTTTTTAACAATTGCTCCTAGGGACAAAGAAGTATTCTGTTTAGTATATATACCCCGTCAGCTTCAGTAAAAAAAAACAGTTTAGTGGTGTTTATGGAAGTATAGGAAACTGATAAGATTACTTTAAAAGCAACATTTTGGAAAAGTAATAATATGAATAGGAACACCAGTCATTAAAACAAGGCCTCAGCTGAATATGTTTAAATTCTTTAGTTATGAAAACAATTGAATCTCAGGTGTACAGTTTGGCTTAGCACATATCTTTTGGGACTTGGTAAGATTCTTCTCCAGGGAGTTTGTAAAGCATTGAAATATGTCTATCAGTCTCGGAAATGTAATTTCCAAGAAAACTAAACAGAGGAGGTCCTCTGTAAATATTTTGTTTATTAGAAGGTGAGATATATTTATGTGATTAAATGAGAACACTACTCCAAAAAGATAAGTAAACATACACTCATTTATTTTAGATTTTTTTTTTTAGGTTTTCAGAAATTAATGTGTTAATAATGCTCTATATTTTTCCTGTTATTGTATTTTTTTGATGCATGGAATTTCCATTAAACTATTAGAAGAACTACAGAAGAGAAAATGTTCCATGTGTTTTAGAGCATGAAGACAGAACAGGCTTGACTTCAGCATTCATTGGGCACAGTGCACGCAGCTCACCAGTCGTTTAAATGGGAAATCAGGTGGGGAGAGTTGAAAATAGAGGAGTTCAGATCATAGATAAGGAAAATTAGTCTTTAATTTACTATAATTGATGAGAGTAGCCCAAAAAATAAATGTTATTCTTTCTTTAACCCAATAATCTATATATGTGGGATTATTTACCAATCTACACTAACGTTGTTCTGGATAGCTATGGTTTTCTGGATAATTTACCATTTCTCACATTATTGTACATTACGTCATTGATAGAACTATTCTGCTTACTGGAATTTATATATAGCGTATATAAAAGCAAATACATAAAAATGAATGTGACCCTATGATATCTGCCTTTGGTTCAAAGAGTAGATTGATTAACAATGGATTCCCTTCCTTTCTGTTTGATCTCCAACACAGGCAAATTTTGAATGGATGAATTGTCACATTCACTATTCCACCATGCCATTCGCCAATGGAACTAGTCCAAATGAATTTATTTTTCTGGGGTTATTAAGCACAGTAGAAATGAATATCCCTCTTTTCACAGTTTTCTGTATTATTTTTATAATCACTATTGCCGGTAACATTATCATAATAACAGTAGTTTGTTTTGACCAGAGACTTCAAACACCCATGTACTTTCTCCTGACTAATTTATCTTTTCTGGAAATCTGTTACACAACAACAATCGTACCCAAATTGTTGGCCAATCTCCTGGTGAAGAGCAATACAATTTCCTTTGTTGGATGCATGACTCAGTTATTTTTCTTTGTAACATTTGGAGCATGTGAGTGTTACCTGCTGCTATCTATGGCATATGACCGGTACATGGCTATCTGTAAGCCTCTACATTATTCTACAGTGATGGGCACCAAGACATGTTTCTACCTAATTATTGCCTCCTGGATTTTTGCAGTATTTACAGGACTGATACCTGTTGCACTTATTTCCCAACTTAAATTCTGTGGGTCTCATGAGGTTAATCATTTCTTCTGTGACATCCCTCCTTTGTTACAGTTGTCCTGTGGTGAGATTTATGCCACAGAGATATCGATTTTCATTCTGTCCCTTGTGGTTCTATTCTTCTCTTTACTGTTGACATTGATATCCTATCTCTACATTGTGAGATCCATGCTCAAAATGTCATCATCAAATGGCAGGAGAAGGACTTTTTCTACTTGTGGTGCCCACCTCACAGTGGTCTTGATCTATTATGGCACAATGATCTTTATGTATGTCAGACCTCACTCAAGCTACATCTCTGACATGAATAAGTTTGTTTCTGTCTTTTATACTGTTGTTACTCCTGGGTTAAATCCTATTATCTACAGTTTAAGAAACAAAGAAGTAAAAGTCTCACTTAAAAAGTTCTTAGTTAGATTCCGGCTCCCATGCAGGTCTTACTTATTGACTTTAAAAAAAACAGAAATTTACATTAACAAAAGGGATAATCATAGTAGTTTTTAATTAACTGGTTTGGCACTTTACCTGTAAGTTTAAAGCATACCTATTTGTTTACTCCAAAAAGAAAAGAAAATCATATATAGGCAGCATACTGCATTAATCAGCGTAAACTATTTTTTCCCTTTTCCTTGAAGGACCAGTAACACCAATAAATGGTAAAATATCATGTTTAATGTGCAATTCCTAATCTGTATTAGTATAGCTCCAGAAAGCCCAATTTGGCTGCAATCCACACAGAGGGACAACACAAACCAATAAAAATCTGAAATGTAACTTCCATACTGCATTGGAAAAACTGCCATGTCAATTTAAATATCAATTTTCTTTTTCTTTTGTTTCTAGACCAGTGATGGATAACCTTTTGAGCTCTGCTTGTTGAAAATCTGTCACAGTCGCGATTTTATGATTGAAATATTATTGTGGTTTTACCATGGAAAATTGTTGGTTTTACAATAGGAAAAATTGTCGTGGTCTTGCTATAGGAAAAATAGTCACAGTTTTGCCATGGGGACTTGTGGCGGTAGCAGATTTATTTTTTTTCTCATTTATAATGGGGAAATTTGTAGCGGTCTTGCTATGGGGAAAATCGTTGCGGTTTTGTTATGGGAAATTTGACACGGATTTGCTATTGGACCACGTGAGAGTGCGACATGAACGCCGCCATGACGCATGTCAGCAAAAATGTCTTGGCATGTCACCTCTGACACGCATGTCATAGGTTAGCCATCACTGTTCTAGACCTTTTACGTGCCAAAAAAAATGGCATTGTGCCTTTTTGGAATATTTAACAAAAGTGCCAACATTTAATGCAGCCCTGTAAAATACATTATGGAGACAGAAACAATAACAAAAATAAGTAAGCCAAAACAATGACATCCTAAATGTGAGCCCATGTGTGTTGCACTAAAATTATGCAGATTTGTATTTCTGTAAGAAGCAGTTGGTTTTACTTTAGTGCTAAATCCTGAGCATGTCATTAAGGTATATAAGGCATTGCTACATAGTAAAAATGTCAACTTTAAAGTTGAACCCCTGCTTTGTAAATGTATTTGTTTTTGTCTTTGCCGATTGCAGCCATATTTTATCTGTGGAGTAAGCAACCCCAGACCTATCCTATTGTTTTGTATGAAACTATAAATAATCATATTAATGAAATGTAACAAATAAAAAGATGGCTTCCAATAGCAAATAAAAAAGAACAAAAATCAATAAAATCAGGAATTCAACTGAACTCTACCCCCTGTCCCTGAAAAGCAAGCATTAAAACAGTACATCTAGGAAAACTTAGCTAATGGCTTTAATTAAACATACAAATAAATGTATATATTAAGCAAAAAAGGTTGGCAAGCACTTCTGGGTCAAGAAAATAATTAAAACATCAAAAATTTATTAACTCATTATTTAAAAACACATGTCAGTGCATAAAGTGCAAAATACAGATCACGTGTCGGCTTCCCTTCTCGGGCCTTGATCGCAGACGTTCACAGGCAAAAAAGAGAGAGGTCAGCTGTAAGTCTATAAGGTGTAATAATGTGTTTGTGTCTGACAAGAGATACTATAAGCAAATTAGAGGCACTGCTATGGGGATCACATGCACCCCCACAAAGGTCTGCCTCCATCATGAATAGTGGCAAATGTAAGAGGCTCAGGAAATTTTGGTCTTAGCTGGTATTAAATATAATAATAAATAATATTGTACAAAATATATGTGCAATCACATAGAATATGTGCAACATACAAAATCTAAGTTTTCGAGTATCGCTACAAAGAATAAGCAGATATCTTAAAAATTAAGTGTGAGCTTGAGGTACAGGATAAGAAAAGAAGATGAACTTGTTCTATTGACTAATTAAATGTAAGGGGGTCATTCTGGTAGGTCCGAATTTTCCATCCCGAAATCACTTATAGCGAACTCCCATTATAAAGTTGCGACTGCGACAATTTTTTTGTCGCAGTCGTGATTTTAAAATGGGAGAATTGTCGCGCTCGCGACTTTATAATGGGAGTTCGCTATAAGTGAATTCGGGACAGAAAATTCGGACCTACCGGAATGACCCCCTAAATGTTTCTGTCATTTCAGTGACCTTCATGAGCAGAATAAAGATAAACTTTGAAGTTTGGAGCTTCTGGAGCAGGTGTAAAGCTGATATTTTTTTTAGTTAAATACTTTTGTAAATCTGCCTCTTGATACCTTTCTGCTGCAAAGAGAATAAACAATAATAAGTCTCCAGTGACTTACCTACAATTATAGATTCAAGCCTGTCTTGGATCAGTTTTTATTTAAATGCCATTTACTAAAGCATCTGCAGGTCTATAAGACTTCATATATGCGACTTGTCCTATAACATCATAGACAATATGCAAAAAAGGTAATGTCCTAGCACAAGCATTTTAAGCTAAAACTAAGATACCAATCCTGTGTGTGAGTGTATGCTTGTATTAATATGCTTATATGTATATATTCAGGTTGTTTCTTAACTCACAATTATCAGTCTTTGGTACAACAATCATGAATCATTGTAACAATCACAGCAATGCCTGCCTAGGCTGGAGAAGTATACAAATCACCCTCTCTTAAACATAAAGAAAATGTCTGCATATTTTTCAGTGTTATACATTTGTGACCCTTGTGAATGACACTCACCAATGATAGAGGGGCATCTTTTTCATGTGCTTTATACCATACTATTTCAGGTTACTTTGTATAAATGTAAAATTGTGGTACAAAATCATACTTACTTACTATAACTGCTAGGAAAATAAGTTAAAGGGTAATTAAGTTTTAATACTTTTGTTAATGTATTTCAATATTTATCCTTAAATCAGCATTTTTTTAAATTACTAGTTTTGTTTTACAGCCATTACTTCCTTCATTTTCTGTCTGCTTCTTTAGACTGACACAGCAGGCTCAGTAGAATCTATTTTTTTTTTTTTTTTGTGATTATTATGACTAACTGCTCAGCTACAACCAACACAATGGTATGTCAGGTATAGGTGGTTACCCAATTCAGTGCTTATTGCTCAAGATGATAACTTAAAATCAAATCAAGCATAGGTAAGAGAAGCTCATTATCTAAAGTCAGACATGTATGTTAGGTTAGGGACAGTCACTGGAACACAATAAGGTCATTTATTAAAATACTAGGGGGTCAGCATTTGGTTTTCAAAAATAGCAGCAACCGCAGAGAGTGGCACCTTCCAACATGTTTATCCAAGTAGGCCCTGTAAATACACAACACCCAGTTCCAGCTTTGAGTGGGTGTGAGGTGCATGATTTCTGTGTTCACTGCTCCCTTAGATAGTTTCACAGACTGCAGAGTACAATCTGCCAGGCAAGTGCCCTCCTAACCTTCCCTGGAAAACAACTTTCATCTCTGAGGCTGGGGCTTTTACAGCATTCTGACATACCACCTGTGACATAAACTCACCCAGTTCTTTATCTTTAAAGGGTCAACTTTAATTAATATTATGTATTTATTATTTTCTTACATGTTATTTTAACTGGGGCACTGCTATCTTTCTAGGTATTGCATTTTAGCCTGCTGGGAGAGGGTTCAGTGGTACAGTCAAAGTTTCTTCCTATTGTCTCTGAACATTTGGTTTGCCCCTCATCAATGAGGTATTTCTAACCAATGACAATGTCATTCAGTAAGTGAGTAATGATCCTTTAAGAGCAGAAGCATAAGATCTGCATAGCAGAACTATTACTGGTATACCTGAAGAAGCATGATATCAAGATCAATCCCTTAGTGAAGAGTGTAGACTTAGGATGTCATATATGGAGAGCAAAACAGGAAAACTCTAGTGTAAGACCAATGTTAGAGTACTGCTTATCCCCCTTCCCCCCAACAACCACCACCATGGAGTAGGAGAGTGGTAGTTCCTGGGTGCAGTAGTGGACATTTACACCCCAGTTAATTCTGAAGTGGACAGTGTAGGGATCTCCTTTTGTATATCCTGTGGAATGCATTATCAGTTCTACTATTCTATAAAGTAATTGTGCTGTAAACGTGACATTATGTTTACTTGGAGTAAACCATTAGAGAATAACTGCAAATACTTTTACAATAAAGAAACTTGGTCAAATACTACGGGCAAATATATTTACTAAATAAAACAGCCAGTGCTTTACCCCATGAGTAAGCGAAAAGTGATCTTAGATAAAATGGCTGCCAACAGAATGAACTTCTTAACAGCACTGCCAGGCTTCATACCAGTGCATGGGACAGGGTTCATTTGTGCCCAATTTAAAGATACTAAAATGAACCCAACACTAACAGTGGGAGTTGTACACTATACAATGTAGCAGTACCTCCCCCATAGTGTCCCATATTATGCACGGCAATATTTTTCCATTATTGTGCCCCATACAGCGCAGCACTTGCTGCCCCATAGTGCTCCATATAGTGTAGCAGTTCCTCCCCCACAGTGCCCTATATAGCGTAGTGCAGTATTTCTCCCCATAGCGCCCTATACTGCACAGCACTTCCCCCTGTTATGCCCCATACAACATAACAGTAGATAGCAGTATAATATACAAGTTATTATAGCCTACAGTAGAAGTTGGTGTGATTCATAATCTGATAAATAGTATGTTCTGACACAGAGTTTATGCAATTTACCAAGAAGCTGATGTGGTAATATGGAGCTGTAGTGGTCACTTATGAATTTAAAAAATATGTTATGTTGAGCAGAAAGTGGTACCCCTAGACTACAACTACAATAGTGATGTGCAGAATTAGTCACAGAAGAAAACACAGAATTACTCACAAATAATCAGTATATTGATACAGAAAGGAGATGGGGGGTGAGTGAAAAATGAATAATGGAACAGGTGGGAGAAGGGAAGGAGTGAAAGGACGTGTTCAGACTCTGCACACTTGAATCACAAGGCTGTGGGCAGGGGAGAATAGGCTGCACTGGAAAAGTAAACAGGAGATTCAAAAGTAACACAAAAATAATATTGCTATTTGAAATGACACTGTAGTTATTCCTATTCAGTACTCTAAATTATAATCTCTAAAATTGCATTCCTGTTTTTTATTGGTCTATACTGTCTCTCTTTCTCTCTCTGCTGATTGAATCAAATTTGGCTTCCTTGGGCACTTCATGAATATGCATATGGAAACAAAAAGACTAGGGACTTGTGCACCTATTGGAAAAGATGGCCACAAGGACAAGGAAGAAAATCAAACTTAAAGCAATCCAAATAAAAAATCAGGATCAGGATCTTTTTTTTTCTAATGTCACTAGTCTTAAAGTGCACCTGTCAGCTTGAAACAACATTGTCAACACTGCAGGCTTGGTTGGATAGAAAGCTGTAGGAGGAGGCGTGGATTACTTGATTGACAAGTAAGTGCCTCCTACCAGCCTTCCTCCCGCAATATGCGCAAGCATATCTGACACACCTTAGGGGGCGTGTCAGAGTGGTTGATTGGCAGGTTGGGCACAAGATGGCAGCTCCCACAGCTTCAAATTGGGACAAGCTGACAGG
>JAKJJM010057196.1:0-10398 GCA_021901965.1 Pipa carvalhoi | reverse complement strand
ACAAAGGTACATTTTTTTTAATGGAAGTGTATTACAAAAACGTTCCTATAGACTATCTCTATTTTATAAACTAATGTTGTTTGGAGGTGATAGGTGCACTTTAAGATTTAGGGGCAAAATTTATAAAAATCGAAAAAAAAATCGACCGATTTTTTTCCATATAGCGATATCGAAAATCTGCCGATTTTTTTTCGATTTTGCACAAATCGCGGGCAATTTTTACTGATTTTGCAAAAATCGAAAAAAATTGCGGCTGATTTTTTCGATATCACAATATCGCAGCCGTGATTTTTTTCGATTTTAATAAATTTCGCCCTAAGTTTGTTCTACCCCATCCTTCCTTGCCACCCAAACACGTCCTCCCATTTATAACCCAATCCTTGAATCTGCCTCCCCCAATATGCACTCATATACCACATCCCCTGAACATGTGATGTGTGTTAATGCACTTTTCTCCCTTCTGTGGTGAACCATCTAATTTGAAAAAGAAACCAGCAGAATTTTAGCAACCCAGACAGTAACAGATGAAGAACTAAAACAAAAAAATATAATATAATAGGAAAATATTTTTTTAGTCTAGATATTGAAAACAATATAAAAAATTATTTTGCCTACAGTTAACCTTTATTAATTCAGAAAACAATGGCAAGAAAATTAAACAATATATATGTGAAAAAATATTAGTTTTGGTGAAGTATTATATATTTTAAATTTATCTTTAGTTCACCTTTTTTGTAGAAGCCTATCTTTGTATGTAAGTCTCCCACCCATTTAGATTGTAAGCTCTGTGGAGCAGGAACCTCCATCATTTTGTACTCAATCACTAGAGTGATGTATCTTCATGATTCTATGCTTGTAATTTACTTCACTTTTTCCATGTCTGTACTATATTTGCATTGCTGAACTGTACAGCGCTGCGTAACTTAGTGATGCTTTATATATACTATACATACATACATAACAAGCTAAAAAAAGTATAACATGTGTGGTCAATAGGAGTGTTGTATCATTGCATACAGATCATTATTGTAATTATAATAACGCAGTTGAAGTTAACTACACTACTGATTACCTTTTAAGAGACATAAGGGTTATTGTTAGTGGTAAGATTTTTAACTAAATTAAAGTGTAAATGGTGGCAGCCTATAGGATTTTAGCAATGACTGAAATACAATATTCAGCATCAGCAGCAGCATCCTAATGCATTTTATAGAAATAAGAAATCAAAGACATTTTTGTCTTTTGTTATCCTTTGCTGATGACTGCTTTTTTTTTTTGTTTTGGTGTTAGGCGATCCCGGCCAGCCTGGCTTGCCTGGCACACCAGGGCTTCCGGGGTCAAAAGGAGATGGCGGAATTCCAGGGATTGGACTTCCCGGGCCTGCAGGCCCTAAAGGTATACCAGATAATATATTTTTTATGCTAACAGAAGAATGAGGGGCAGTTTTAAGGACAGTAACTGAAAGGAAAAATCCTGTCTTGACAAAATAAATCTAGGTAAAAGAAATGAATGATAAAAATTCTATGAAATACGGAACCATGATAAGTACTACTGTACTTACTTATTATGATTAGAATAAGGTTATTAGATCAGTTACAAATTGTGGGACAATTTGGACATGCTGTTAGCAGGGCTCTAGTGATTGCAGAATGATTTCTTTTGAACTAAATGCAATGAGTGGAATACTGCTAAAAGCGTATGCCAGAAGTGTTCCTGCTTTTTCAACTAATCTAATAACTTTAGAATCATTTATGTGGTTGGGAAATGTTTTCATTGATACCTTAAAGAAAGATCAAGCTGGTTTTAGCATAAAATACTGTATCAGTATGCATAAGAGATAATGATAATTACTGTATGTGAATGCCCATGATTTTGATATTGAATGGGTAGAAAGTAATGCTTCCTTATGTGCATCAGGATTTCCTGGCACCCCTGGGCCACCAGGCGCACCAGGGTTATCTGGAAGACCCGGCTCAGATGGGCTACCTGGGCAGCCTGGTTTACCAGGACCAAAGGTAAAATAAAATTCTCTGTTTATTTCACTTCACACAAAACTAAAAGTGATTCAGAATAAACTGTTTAGTTATGTCAGTTAAAGCATGTTGGTAGTTGTAGTACAGCTATTCCCATGAACTTCAGTTTGAGAATGTATTAATTCTTTCTTTTTAATGCATATGTGATGTTTGCTGTGTATTATTATTATTATTATTATTATTATTACAAAAATATTGCTGTTCTAAAACTGAAGTATGACTTAGATCCAGATGGATATTGATCATACTGACTGTAGGGACCAAAAAGAATTCAAAATGGTTCTTTTAAGAATTTTTTTTGTTTATTCTGTTATAGGGTGACCCTGGATTTGGGTTGCCTGGGCGACCAGGACCACCAGGCTCTACTGGATTAAAAGGATCTCAAGGACCAAAAGGAGACTCTGGCTTCCCAGGGAACCCAGGCCTTCCTGGGCGGACAGGATTTGACGGCACGCCTGGACCAAAAGGTATTATTCCTCTAAATAGTTACTTGGTTGCCAAGAGTCCTAGAGGAGTGCTTCTAGTATTTGTGTTTAGTTCTTTCAGCAACATTTTTCATGTGGGAAATGAAATAACCTATTCATTTTATTTCTTATTTAGTACCATATGGGATTGTAAAATTTGATCGATTTTAGCATTTGAAGCTTGTACTTGTGTTGTTTTAGACCTAGCAAGTGAATTCTACAATGCAGAGTAGCATATGTATATAACAAACTGGGGGAAATTTATCGACCAATTCGCCAGTATTGGATCCATTTTGCTATTATTCACCATAATTACGCTGCACGTTTTAATCAGACCAATTTATATTGGGGCAAGTAAAATTTACAAATGTCACAAAAGAACAACATCAATAAATGTTGATACGTTAAAACTGCTACACTTTATACTGCTCTCAATAGAGTTCCAAGGCGATACTGATCGTTATTACCAATATTTTTCAACTGGGGAATTGATCTGACTTAAAAAATTTGCTGGCCCATCTACATAGGGAATAATGGGTTTTCGCCACCCTCAACCTGGCGAACAATAAAAAAAGTCACAAGGGGCTTAATAAATATCGGTGATAAAATAAAATCGGTATACAAGCAACTTTGAAATCAACCAGTACATCATTCTAACCTCACTACTACCATTTGTTTTACATTAGGTGACCCTGGACAAAATGGTCTGCCAGGACAACCTGGAGTTCCTGGGTCACCCGGCATTGGGGGTCAGGGACCTCCTGGTCAACCTGGGCTTCCAGGCCCAGCAGGCCCTCCAGGTAAGAGAAGAATGTAAAGTTTTATTACATTTCCATGTAACGTTAGTAAAGCACACATACTAGTAAGTATCAATGTTTTCATGTGAGCCCAACCAGTGATCAGTGATAAGCCATAATGTTAGAGAATATATTAGAGAATATTTGTCTCTAAGTAGTAATAATTTGACACATTGTTCTCCTTCTGTTGCCCTTTAACCCTTTAAGAGTATTAGTCGTGTTTTTACAGACCCGTGGACACCAACGCTGCATAGAATTACATAGGTTATTGAGTTTTTGACCAAACAAAAGTTGTACTTTTCTGAGTAAAATATCTACAGTTTGCTTAGCAAGGCCCAAAGGAAGTTCATAAACATTGTAACTAACTACTTCATTATTTTGCGAACTAATGCAGATTTTGGAAGGATGTGATTCTTTATGCATTACTGGTCCTTTATTTTTAGCCATTGTAGAAATCATAAATATTTCTGAATTGCTCTAATGATTTTCAAAATGCATTAACATGGCTCTTCTCATCGTCAAAAGGCTGAGCTCTTCAGTGTTAAACAAGATAAACTTTAATATCTAGTTCAATGCTGAATGGTTAACCATTTTTGGATTTGTTCAGTTCTTTGGTTGTGACTGTACTTGTATACTAATAATCACAGAGAATGCAGTTATAGAATGTCACTGATTTCTGGTAGAAAACACTCAAACACATTATTTTTGGAGCACATCTTTACTGTTTATTACCTTGTTTGTAATGTGCATGCCAGTTACAGATGTTTTTGCCAATTCTGGGCAAATCTCCTGGCACAAATCACTATCTCTCTTAGAAGCACTGTAGGTGTATAAGTCACTGGAAATTCCCCATGCCTGCCCCTGAGCACTGCCTGTATCACTGCCTACTGCCTGCATCTAGTACTATGAATGAATGCTGTTAACTGCATGTTGGTTAATGAGTTCATTGCATGCCTAAATGATCAGCTTTTTAACTAACATTTGTCTTATATCATTTGTCTGGCCTTAAAGAGCATTGCCATCTGGAAACACATATGGTGGATTTCACAAATCTATTTAAAAAATATCTACCATGGAATTTGTTTAGTGTACTGGGTGCCTTATAGTGATACCTGACAGCCTGTCAATTTAATGTGTGTGAAAATATGCATCTGTATATCCAAACAGTTTTCCAAGCCTATCAGCATCTATAAAGATTAGCATCTCAGTGACATAATAGTATATGCATATTTTCAAGATTTCCCAAAATTACAAAATTCAAACAGCAAAAAATTCTGATTGAATTTGTAGTGAATAAAAATATTCTAGATGGGCAAGTTTCTTTAATTCTAGTGCAATGCATATGATCTACCTATGAATTAACTGAGAGATTTCGCATGAATTCTTTTTACATTCTAGCTTCACAATTAATTGTGGATGTCATTGAACTATTAACGCAGTTTATGTCGTCACAGTACAAAAATTGCAAATGTACATTAAATTTAGAGATATTGTTTGTTGGCCAGTAGAATATGAAAATATTGACGATGCCATAATAATCAATATTATAGTCACAATAAACAAATAAATGAGCATATAGTATAAATTACCAGAATAGTAGTTTTAAAATCAGACTTTATGTTACTCTTGAAAAAACATAAAAAACATAATCAAATAAGTTTTCATTTATATACATTCTGGTACCTCTGCAGAATGCTGCTGTTATGCATCAGGGATTGAGACTCATACCCATTTTATATTTGGTAGAGCAGATATTCCTGTGTCACAGTCATTCATAGCTACAGCTTTACCATTAACTTTGACCTTTATCTGGACAATAATATAACCTTTGCAATAACTTAATATGCATCTCATCAGCTGAAACACCGGACGTAGTCTAGTTTCCTGGTTGCTTTCCTAATAATTTAAATTCATTTCTTTATGTTTATTCCCAACAAGCAATTAATTTAAAAGAGGGTATAATAAAAATGAATATAAAGTAATTACATTCAAACAGATAGAGACACCAAAATAGAAATGCTGTTCTTTTTTTTATGACATGTGGACAAGTGAGTTGGACTTTAAATGGTAAAGGCAGTTGTCTTTACTTGATTAATAACAGCATTGCCAGAAATGTGCATCCTGGATTACATGTTTCCAAGATTCACTGTCTTTACATCTGAAATACACCTTATGTAATAAAACAGACAGGGCTGTGTTTATGAGACCAAGAGGGTTATTTTCTAAAGCAGGGGACCCCAGACTTTTTACACAGGGGGCCAGTTCACTGTCCCTCAGACCGTTGGAGGGCATGACTATAAAAAAAAACGATGAAAATCCCTATGCACATCTATGCACACCGTAAGTGCGATGGGGGCCGGATAAATGGCCTCAGGGGCCGGATGCGGCCCGCGGGCCGTAGTTTGGGGACCCCTGCTCTAAAGTGAGAATTCGACTGTCGAATTCGCAAACAGCAGATTCCCATTGCAAATCTGTGACTGCAACAATTCTACCATTATAAAGTCGCGACCGCAACAATTTTGAAAGTTCCGGGTTTGACAGCATTTCCTTTGTAAAGTTGCAACTGCGACAATATTATCACTATAAAGTTGCGACTGTGACAGTAGAAGTCTATTGCAACTGTCTTTAGCTGGCGAATTCACACCTTTACATGACAATTCTGACTTTAGAGAATAACCCCCCAAGACTTATTGGATAGCTAGAACTTTCCTTGTGAACATTTTGCTTATTGCATTGTCCACCATTATTGAATATAAATTGCTATGTTGATACATGGAAGTCTGTGGGCAATGCTTCATTTGAGGCAAGCAATATGGCTGCTCCTACTGGTAGCTAACAATGCAATGCCTCTAATTCTTATGTCCAAGGTGAAATAACATTAGTGTAGCCCACAGTTAGCCCTAAGCTTTTCTTCCATTTTAGGCCACTTCTGTCTTTTGCATTGTATATTGCATAATTTAGTTTTCAGATTTTTACAATTCTTCTGTAATTAACTTTAGAATATAGTTTGTTTCTAACCTGTGTGTGCTTGTTTTTGTTTCAATTACTACCTAACATCTTCCTGAATTCCTTATTTTGCAACTCATTTCTGCTTGGTGCCTCCTGATGATCCTAAACCTGATGATTTGTGACGAAGGTCCCCAAGGTACTGTGGTTGCTGCTCTAGTCTAATATATTAAAATCTTTTCCCTAGTAACAGTTATGTAAAGAGGGAGATTTCCAAGTTCGTATGTAGCAAAGGAATTATTGTTTGTTTAGAGAACCTTGTAATGGATCACGTAATGTGTGGAAAGGAAAGTGAGACTGTTGATTGGATTTCGATATTTTCAGGCATCCTCGTTAAGGTAGCATTATTGAGAACAGATCTTGGTTGAATTTTCAATTTCCTTCTCAGTACGTTGTGTCTCAACCTGTTCAACAGTTTGGCTGTTTTTTGGTTCACTGAAACAAACATCATGCCTAGCCAGTGAGATGGAGTGGTCACTTTCTCAAGCACGAATCAGAATGTAAGGCAGCTGGAGAAAATGTCCTGACAGATCCCAATCAACACAATAAACAGAAAAAACATTAGCTGATATGGTCACCATACTTTTCAGTGAAAGAGCAATACTTTTGTTGCTATATATGTGTTGCTGTTTGGAGCAATACTCACATGCTTCTTTCTGGTGACTCAGCGTCAGTTCTCATCACGGTCACCATGCTCCCTGTTGTAGACTGGTCACGGGAGGCGCGGGCCTTTCACACCTAAATCTCCTCAAAGGGGTGACGTAATGAGATGCAGTTGCAGCATTGCGTCGCATACACATTCACATATAGATGCCTAATTAAACCAACCAGACGCACACATGGACGCCCAGTTGTAGGTCTCTTTTAGTTGTACCTGGGTATGTTATTTATATATTCCTTTCTTTACTGCAAAATATGATACTAAACTTATCATTGTACTTCAGGAATACCGGGTATACAGGGTGATAAGGGAGATACTGGCCCTCCAGGTTTTGACAGTCAAGGTCTTCCAGGAGATCGGGGTAGCCCTGGATTTCCAGGAGAACGAGGATTTACTGGTCCACCTGGACTGCCGGGTTCACAAGGTCGTGATGGAGTACCAGGCTTTTCAGGTAAACTTTGGTGTTTGAATCTGAACCACTGAAAACCTTTTCATCAACCTTTTTGGGAGGTCTCCCGGTTTCCATGGGAGCATTCAAGGAAACCTGGGCACAGTACCAGTTTCATTTCTGGTCTACTGTATGGATAATACATACATGTTCCTTCAATTCATTTGGATCACTTCTTTCATGCATGTGTAATAATCAATAATTACACTTGAACTACATTATTGACTAATGCTGAAAATGTATTTATAAAATTACATGATATCACAGTTATTGTAGGTATCCTGTTATTTCAGTGTAATATAATATTTTCCAGTCAACTGTCATCTCACTCATTTGCAGAATGCTAGGATATTCTTTGCCTAGGCCTAATGGAATGTTTTTTTTAGGTGCTAAAGGTGAAATGGGTGTTATGGGACCACCAGGAGCTGTTGGACCACCTGGAAATCCAGGAAGCCCTGGTTTTCCTGGAACTAAAGGTAATCCAACATACCATTTATCTTTCTATGGTCATTCACATTTTTAGTTTAAAATAGAATATCCTGTAGGATACTACAGACCCAGTGCACAATATTAAGCTAGAACCCATGCTCTTCCCCACTCCATCCCCTAGTGTGCACACATATTCACTTACCACCAGACCCAAATCAAATTCCCAGCCCCTGTACCACCCGTATCTCTCATCTCCTCCATGTTGCATTTTACTCTTTCCCTTGAATACATAATTGCATTGATTTCTTTCTTTCCCGTGTATACTTCATTTCCTGGATAAAAGATATGATACTTTGTGCTAGAACAGGAGACTGTGCAAAAATATACATGATCTAAAGCTGATTTGTATATATCGTAGGAAATGATGGGCTTCCTGGTCAGCCTGGCAGATATGGTGATAAAGGATCAAAGGGAGAGAAAGGGTTAAGAGGTGAGAAGGGTCTTCCAGGAAATGTGGATATTGGCAAACTGACTGGAGAAGGAATGAAGGGAGAACCAGGACTACCAGGTAAGCCTATTATTATCTGGCTGTGTGTAGTAGCCTTAGTCAGGATAGAACACGTTGATAATTAATTTGTCTGGCAACTTATCCTTTTGAGGTTGCAGTTCCACAAAGCATTTGTGCTGCCATTTTGTCACAGTGATTATGTGGAAGTGGTGGGGTATCACTGTTGGAGTGACAAGGCAGACACCTAAATGGCTGTTTTATTTGCATGTACAGTGGCTCAGTGGTTAGTGGTGCTGCCTTGAATCCCTTGATTAAACTCTGGACATCATTTGCATAGAGTTTGTATGTACTCCCTGTACTAGCATGTGTTTCCTCCAAGTACTCTAGTTTCTTCCCACAATCCAAAAACATGTTAGATTTATTAGACTTTTACTAAATTGTCCCAACTTTGTCTGTGTGAGGAATTCCACAGGGAAAAACTATATTGTACGTTCCAAGTGTATGGTTAATCTTTGTAAAGTGTTACAAAATATGTTGGAGCTATAGAAATAACACAATAAATAAATATGTGTAAACTCTTAATATCTAAATTCTCTTCATCTGCTATAAGTAATGGACAGCTTCTTTCTTCTGCATCTCAAGCAATTAGGAGAATCGTAGCCACTTATTTAAAAAGCCTCTTAGAGCTCTATAGTTGACTTGCACAGTGCGCATCTTATTGACTTGTTTCGTAATTCATAGAAACACTGACCCCATGGTAAGAACAAACTGTGGGAAATAGCAAAAACAGACTTTAGAACCCCAAAACCATGTATGCTCCCAAAATGAAGGTTCAGGTAAACAAAATTCTAGAAGGAATGTATCTTGGTCTGTGAACAGCCATCACTCTCATAATGTCTCCCGGTTAACTGACTTTGAATACCAAACAGTCTGTGAAACTGAATCCCCAACTTTATGACTAAATTCCTCAAGAATCGGGCCATTCACTGACTGATGGAATGACTGGACCATAACATCTGACGCAGGACTACTTCTTTGTTCTGATAAGCTCTGTTCTAAAACAACTAAAAGCAAGCTCTTTCTGGTGTCTGTGGTGACTTTACAGTTCAAGTAATGTTAAAAAGGCTTGCTTTTCAATTAGATAAATTATTGGAAGAGAAAGAATAAATGCTAAATTCACAGCTAGTTCATTAACGTTTACAGGTGCAAAAAAAGTCTTTAGCTCTGGTCCTTTTTCACACTACAGAAGTTTATTGTGTGCTTTGAGTCGAACAAACACCTGTTGCAGCAAACATAGTCTGAAAGAGGCCTAAGTTTGATTTTTGTTCAATCCAAAATCTCTTTTGGTAGAGGTGGTGTGATATTAATGACACCTTCTGCTGTGTCCTTTAAAGAGCGACTTAATCTTTTCATGTTTATTTTTAAGGCCTTCCAGGATTAAGTGGAGAAAAAGGTATAAGTGGAATTCCAGGCAGTCAAGGCCCCCCAGGTTCAGGTGGTCTTCCAGGGTCACCAGGATTACCAGGTACAAATCAGTGAACTGAAATTAAAAAAAAAAACGATGCCCCCACCCATGCCCCATATGTCCATCACTGACTGCATTAATGTATTCTATGTTATTGTTATGAGTAAAGAAGAGAAACAGACATGGGCTTGAGATTGAAGCTTATGCATATATCTACAATATTTGATAATATGGACATAAAATTAACTTTATTGTGGTAACCATCTGTTTTAGCACAAAGGGTAACATGATAAATCTGTTAGCACTGACAGCATTAAATGCAGTTTTATAGCCCTAAGATAAAACTGTCGTGCTGAGCTGTCTGTGTTTGTTTTGCATTACATACGTAGACAATATCCGCTCATACAGTCACATCATTCTCCTCAAACTTTCTACATTAGAGTGTGATGCAGGGAAGGTAGGTGCTCCATAAACAGAGTTGACTTTGCCATTAAAGGAGAACTATAGTCAGATTACATCTTTACATATGTTGTACTATACCTTAGTGTGAACCCATTCATCCCTGTAGTTGTTTCATCTGAAGCTGG
>JAKJJM010057116.1:0-14274 GCA_021901965.1 Pipa carvalhoi | reverse complement strand
TTTTCCACTGCTGCCTAATAAATCAATCTGCTTCACATGAAACATCTAATGGGGGGAAACGCTTCTCACTAAGGTAATAGTACTGCATATGTAAAGATGTAATCTGACTATAGTTCTCCTTTAAGGACTGAAAAGCTTGCTTTTATACCACAATGTAGGTTGCAACAATGATCAGCAAACTTGTTACAAACAGTGTCTAGCAAGATAAAATAATAAAGCAGAGAAATAAAAAAAAAAATAGTTTTGGTCCAGTGTTTACTGTTTTGTAACTGAGCTGGAAAAATAGTATCCATTGTTTCCTGTGGGATAATCCACACAGGTTTGTGTGTTTTTCATCAATTTAATTGATCATATTTGGCTTTGTCCAAATACTGAATCTTCCGTATAAGATCTCACTTGCACAAATTTAGCTAAATAAATTTCACTACAGTTGTTAGTAATCAATATTTCATAGTAATTAGTAAAGGAATCTTGTTTGGTAAGTTAAAGGTAAGATTTCCAATAACCACCATTGATAAGGGGAACATAGGAAAGATACTTTATTTTCTGGCGTATAAGACTACTTTTTAACCCCAAAAAAATCTTCTCAAAAGTCGGGGGTCGTCTTATACGCCGGGTGCTGCCAGGGCCGGGACTAGGGGTAGGTAGGGTAGGCGGCTGCCTAGGGCATTGCAGGAGGGAGGCGCTATCTGGGTGCTCGGCTCCCTCCTTTTTCCTGCCTCTACCTACCTCTTCCCAGGCTCAGCTCTGTCTGCTGTAGTGCTTAGTGCTACAGCGCTCCTCTTTCCCTCCCCTGGCCCCCAGCAGTGATGTAACTTCCTATGTTCAGCAGGAAGTTGAATCAATGCTGGAGAGCGGAACGCTGTAGCACTTAGTGCTACAGCAGATGGAGCCAGGCAGAGGGAAGAGGTAAGTATGTGCAGGGAAAAGAAGGGGGGCGAGCCCCCAGATATCGGGGTTGGGGCAGATTTGAATGGTAGGGGATTGTGGCTGTAGCATGATGTGGGAGACAGCACAATGTGGGAGAGGGGTTTGTGGGGGCAGCACAGTGTGGGAGTGGGTTGTGGGGCAGGCAGCACAGTATGGGAAATAGAGGGGTAGTCTTATATGGAGAATATATCCCAAAATCTATATTTTAACTGGAAAAGTTGGGGGTCGTCTTATACACACAGTCGTCTTATACGCCGGAAAATACGGTATGTACTGCAGAGCTGCATTGTCTTCAAAGACTTTTGTGTTACCCTGTTTTAGAAGTGTTTTTTGTAACCTTAGGTCAAAGTCACTGCTGTAACAAAGTGCATTTTGAAAAGAACTAGAAGCAAATCATGGATGTGATATATTGTAAAAGTGGAAAAGCCTACTTGTTTTTACTGTGGTAATGTACTGCCATGTTTTATAATTGTTCTTTCTACTACCCCAGTACCAAAAGTGGAAATGATTGATCGCCGCATAGGTCCTCTGGCAGAGGAATTTAAGGAGCTTGTTTATCCACCAGGTTATAACCCAGATGGCAAAGCAGTTAAACGAAAGCAAGGTAATGTGCATTTATATATATATGGCTAATCTCTGTCTGAATCAGTGTGTCAAATCTACAGGGGGCCTCAACAGGTCATGTTTTTAGACCTGCCTTCATCTTGCCAAGGTAGGTTAATTTATTTGATTGGAAAAGTAATTATCCCAGATGTTTCCACAAGGGATATCCTCAAAACATGATCTGACAGGGTATTTCAGGCCCTAATAGAGAAACCCCATATGTCTATATACACTTACTGTATAGGTGTTGCTATCTGAATATAGGTAGTTTTCATTCTACAAGTGGATAAATCTGTACTGTTTGCCTTTTCCACATTTTAAACCGTTTTTTCTATTTGTTACATTTTTTATTCATCTTGAAACTGAAAATCTGTGCATGGCAAAACAAGCACCATGTGATAATGATCTCAGATGTTGCATGCTGCCATGTTATTTACATATATATTTTTTCAGCACATGCTCTTTGCTCCAGCTTGAAAAATGTGCAGAACAATAGGCTTTATTCATAATCCAATTAAAGGAACACTATTGTGAAGTTTTTATTGTCTGCATTCTTTGTGTGCGTTATTAATACATACACTGATTATTCAGACTTAACACCCCATAACACAGTCTAGTAATAGTAAACAAACTCCAGCAGGTGATGGTGATGGCCAGGACAAGAAGAAAGCCAAAGCGGAGGTCTCTATCTCAGAAGCCGATCTCAGGAACTATGTAACAAATGGAACTCTGGGAAAGTTGACTGTGCCAGTTCTAAAGGAAGCATGTCGTGGGTACAATCTAAAGGGAAGCAAGAAGCAGGAGCTCATAGATGCCCTTGTTGAATACTTCAAAAACAATTAGGCAATCTTGTGCCTTCCACTGACTAACCTGGAAGGAGAACTAATGCAGCCTCAGAGACTATTGCCTTTTTTCTTTTGATAAATTGATACATCAGTTCATGTAATCTAAAATTCCACTTGCTGCATGATCTGTTGCCCAGTAAGTTTTATATTGCTATTCCCCTGTCTTTGTCTTTGGTATTTCATGGAAAATATTTTCTTTCATAAACTTATTCTTGAGAAAGATTGCTGCCATAACAGGTCTACTGCAAGCTTTAACCTTTGTAAAGGGACCATTTAGTCACATGCAGTTTTTTTCCTATCACTCTCAAATGCTTTGAATTCTATATTATTTACTTATTTTCAGGCATTTTTCATTTGCTGCTACTTTCTTACAGAAAGTCATTATCTCTCACCTACTTCCTTGTCAGCAATTCTGTTTGGAATCTTAAAGGAACAGTTAAAAGTAATTTGTCATTGTTAGATGAATGTTGCTTCAGCATATAATGTTTACTTACTATATTTTTTGGACTATAAGACTCACTTTTTTAAAGGTAAAAACACTCTTTAAAATACTGTGCATCTTATAGACCAAAAGTCCATCCTTTTCCAAAACTTCTCAAATCTCCCTTCACCTGCAGATCCCCCAGCGCTGAGTCCATCTCTCACCTCAACCTCCCACTCTGCAGAGCACACCCAGAGCCACCGCAGACCTTCCACACATTATACCTGCACTCTCCTGTCACTACAGGCATTTTTTCTGGCTTCCACTACTTCAAAACAAAATCACCGCCAGGGAGGGGTGTGTTATTTCCAGTGTACTGGTCACCTTGAAACCTGGTGAAAGTTCTGACCTTTCTTTCTTAGAATATGAACCCCTCTTTTCATGATTTACAAGCGGTAACAGCAGTTAAGACCAAGATTTTGAGGGAAGACCAGTGGGTACCACCAAGATACAGAGAATGCAAAATCGGGGAGGAGGGGGGGGTTGTGTGTCACTGGGAGAGTGTTTGCATGTATGCGAGTGGATTTGAATGTGCATTTTTTTCCCCCTGAGAATATTCAGTAAAAAAATTGGGTGCATCTGATATTCAGGTACGTCCTATATTACGGTATTTTAATCCTTTTCAATTAACTGTTAGTTTCTTTCTGAAGTTGGTCTCTTTCTTCTACTTCCTTTTCACCAGTTCAGTTTGAAATCCTAGGTGAGGAATCTGAACAAGCATTCAGAATCCTGCAGGTGTGCAACCTCACAACATTGCTGTCCACTGCTTCTTCTCAAGCCATGTGGGAAAGATAGTGGCTTGGGATTTCACACTTATCTCCAGAAGAGGAAGTAGGAGAGAGAGGTCAGACTTCTGCAAGAAAGTGCTTGTAAATTAAAAACCAAAGAAAACAAGTACATTTATATTTCCCAAAAATATATTTAAGTGGTAATTAGATGGGCATGTGACTTGTCGACCGGACTGTTCCTTCACAAAATTGACTAAAAGGCTTGAGAACTCCAAGAATCTGATTAGCTAATGAGACAAGTGGAGCTTCCGTCAGACAGTGACTCAAAGCCACTAAAAATAAGTAAATAATTTGTACGTATTTCAAAAATCATTTAGCACTGACAATTAGATCGGTAATTGTTAGAGACTGAAGGAATTTGCCTTAATTGTTCTCTATCTGGAATATGGTTTTTTTTTTGTAATTTTAGCTTGTTGAGGTCTGATCCAGGTACTACACAACCACAAAAGTTCCAAATACTTGCACTTAATATATTTCTTCAGTAAGGATACTTAAGGGGTATATAAAGAATTGTTTATATTTGATAAAAATGTATTTTCTTGCCAAGTTCATTTTGGTCTACGGATAATTAAAATTCACACGTACCAGATAATGGTGTGAATCAGTTGGTTAGTGGCATTTCTTGTTATAAATAAAAATGTTTTCTGTTCATCTTTCCTATGTTGTGGTTGTTAACTTCTTATCAGACTTGTTCCTTTTAATGAATTTCACTTTTGTTTAGTTGTAAGTATAATTTTATTTATAAAGCGCCACAAATATACACAGCGCTGTACCATTCGGCAAGTAACCATAGTGCAATAAACCCCCAGAAATGAAAACAAAAAATGTGTAATTAACCTGCACAGTTTCATTCATACATTCACCAGTGTCAGTGTTTAGCGACAAGAATAGAAGTTTTGTTTTCCCACTGCGGATTTTATTTACAGTAACATTTCTGCAACTGCAGTACAAAGTACACACAGGGGCTTAATGAAACTGAGAATTCAACTGTGGAAGTGAATTCTCATCAGTGAGTTGCTGCGCAGCAATAGTCACAAATTCTCTTTATTTACTAAAGTATTTCCATAGCGAAAATGTGAAAATGTCAGTAGTCTCTTACATTAGTTGGACAGTAGGAGCCCTGCCATCAGCCTCCTAATTCACTGCTTTAATCTGATTAAGTAAAACTGGCGAACGCGACATAATACACACTTCATCTAATTCGCTACTGCGACAGACTCTGATGCTTGATAAATAGGCGACTTACCTGTGCACATGCACACAAAGTGGTGCGGACAGCTCTGAATCCACAACTGTCATCAACGGTCTCAAATTCACAAAATTGTAGAGTTTGCTGAATACACAAATATGGGGAAGTAGTGAATTAATGTGAATTCACACCTTTAGGTGACTATTTGGCCTATTATGAATAAGCCACACAGTTTTTACTATAACAAATGATTGCTGCTGCTTACCTTCTCCTTAAAGTGAACCTGTATTATTAGCGGAATATTAAACACTTGCATCTTTTAGCAGTCTCCTTTATACCATATTGCCCCAATTCCCAACTTATTTTAATAGAATTAGAGGGTTTGGATCAGCACCAGGGACAAAACAGTGACAAATATAGGTAAGAAGATGGCAAACAGAGGGTGATCTTGGTAATAATGAGAAAGCAGCTATCTGACCTTTATTCACTTAAGCCTTAGGGTAAAGCCCCACTATATGTCTTGCCACTTGTGGTTTTCTAGGTGTGGCAGAAGACATACATAAACTGCAAATGAACCGACTTATCCGAGTTACTGCTGGCAGCCATACCACACCAGTCATTTTACAGTGGGAAAATAGGTGTTTTGTTGGTACTTCAGGTAAATCAACGAGGGGCTGTCTGAGGTTGTTTATTGGCAATTTTATGTGTACAGCAAAACACCTAGTGGGGCCTAAACCTTAGAACTGGGGTTGGCAAAGTTTTCTTGTATGGGGCCGGTAACATACCCAACGTGGTAAACCCTACCCTTCACCATACTGCGCTGCCCCACAACACCCCCCATTCCCCATGCTGCGCTGCCCTCACCTTAACCCCCCTCCCACACTGTGCTGCCCCCACCACAACTCCCCCTCCCTATTCCATACCCGCTGAAGGAGGGGCACTATCTTGGTGCCCCCCCCTCCTCCCTGTCCCCCACCTACCTCTTCCGTGGCCAGTCTGTCTCTGTGTAGTGCTCCTCTCTTCCTTCCCTGGTCCCCAGCAATGATGTAACTTCTTGTGATCACAGATAGCGCCCCCTCCCTTTCCCCATCCATGCCTACCACTTCTTTTACAGTGCTTAGCGCTATGGCGATCCTCTCTCCAGCACTACCTTTAACAGCAGCGCTGGGGAGAGGATCACTGTCTAAGTGCTGTAAAAGAAATGCTTAGCGGACCGGGCCATAGGTTGCCCACTGCTGCCTTAGAAGATATGCTTTCTACCAAATCTATTGTAATTCCAGCACAAAGCTAGGTTCTATGGTTCATGGACTTCACCTCCAACAGCTACAGCACAGATATTCCTCTATGGAAAACACACTGTCAGAGCCAGTTTTCTAAATTCCTCCCTTAGTTTAGCTTACAAATAGGTAGAGCTAAAGCAGCTATCAAACTCAAACAATTCGAATATGCCACAGGCAGTACACCTTTAATCCTCAATTACATCTGTTTTCCTATAGATTGCATAGTGTAAATCTGTAAATGCCATAAAACATGGACTTTGCAAGCAAGCAGTAACAGGTACGGGTTGTTACAACTTAGAGAGGCAAAAGAGGTCTCATATTTAGTTCTGGGTGAGAGTGCCAAGAGTTCTCTGTAAAATAGCAAACCATTTGTGTTGGTCATTGTATTATTGTGTATCAATTGCATTAGATTTCATCACAAGCATAAGGATAACTCAGCAAATCATTTCCAGTACACCCCCAATGACACCTCCTCCTAGACAAATCTGATGAGCTAAAACCAAAAGAAGACTCGATGAGAGAGTTGTACTATGAAAATGGAATTTCCTGAGTAATCATGGGAATTATTCTGTGTGCAACATAAACCTATAAGCTTTTGAAAGGCTTTTTTTTGCCTCAATGCAGAGCTTGGTAAAAAGGGGAAGTTGGCAAAGTTCAACATAATGCGTACCCTTAAATCAATTGTACACACATTGTAAATGAATGGTTTCCTACATAAACAGAAGTGTGTACAGACTTTGAAAACTACCCAAAATGCTGGTGACTTTGCACTCCCCATGTATCAATAAACCAATCTGTGTTACTCATACTTATGTCCGCTTTAGCACTCCCAACCAATCTGTGCATATCTAAACAAAACAGTTGGAAAAACTTAATTATTGGGCACTAGAGATAGTAAAAATAGGAAGGTGTAGTGAACAGAATAGTTTGACCATAAATACAACAGTGAACATCAGTTTTATTAACTCACAGCCAGAGCCACCCACAAGGGGAAACTCAGTAGGAGGCTCAGCCAGTTAACTGTATGTGGGCATCTGAGTACTGCCAAATGCAATGTACTGGGCAGCATTAACTGTAAACAGTAAGTGTAAAAGATGCAAGTCATGTTGGGGGATCCCATTTGTCAGGTTGTGGGGTGCCCCGTGATTTCTGACAGCACCTATGAAATGTGTCAATTTGTCCATTTTATTGTTCCTTAATTGAACATTGTCCATTTTCATGGCTTATGCAGGAATTTTTAATAAGGTCCCCTACACTGTAAATTTCCCTTTTAGTACCTATACTGTTCTCTTTTTTTTTTTTAAGTCTTTATACTCCAACCTACTTTATACCACCTTTATGAATATGCCATAATGGTACAGACAAACTCCAGGAGGGTCAACTGAGGCCTGGACCAACTGGGAGTTTTCCCTTTGTCTTGTTGGGTCAGTTCAACATTGCACAGGTTTACCATCTGGCAGCTTGAGTGCTTTGTTTCCCACTGAGTAAAGAACACCAGCATAGGACAAAGGGGGGGACAGGACCGGCAGTCCTAAACCTCTACAAAGGTAAAGTAGTGGGACTCCATAATAGTACATTTTTTATCACAAAACACTTCATTTAGCAAAGTTTGTATTACAAAAATGACAAGCACATGATGTTATAAAATCACAATGTATTCATTTATTTCGGCATCTCCATAGAATGCGAAGAGGCTTTACACTGTCCCCTTAGATACATGACAGAGTTACCGCAGAAATACCAGAGTTCCTTAAACAAATATATTTTATCCATAGTTACCCCAGTCTTTGTTCCCCTTAGCCAATCCTTGTATTTGTGGGGAAATCAATTATTCCAGCAAATTCTTACTGAAATAAGGCCACAAGAAATCATATGTGCAAATAGATCTGTATGATGCTTTTAAACGAATTAATTTGGTGTGCAACACAAAGTCGAATTACTAGCCTCAGTTTTTCCTCCGTATGAATGTGAAATCCATTGCAGTGGAATCATATTGGAAAATATCTGCAAGGTAAGTGCCATAAAAATGTCTCAAACTTGGGCCTGTTTCATGATTTCATGCACCTCCTCATACTTATACAAACATTTCAAGCTTAATAAAAAAAATAAAAAAACATTTATATATTGCAACTAAGTATTATGAATGTGATGTAGTACATATCCACTGTGTGTTATATGGAATGTAGATCTCATTTCAAAAGTAATTACTATATCCTGTTTGTGAGGTATAGTACTGTGTACATTTACTGAAAAAATAAATACACAAAAGCGTTATTTACATATATGTAATAATGTAAGTTAACTACATCCTCTTTCACCTCACTACAAGAATAGGCATTTACCCACATTCGGCTGCACAGATATAGCATAGCCAATGGCAATAAACCACTATTTGAACTAACTGCATAAAAAGAGGTCTGTCATTCTTATTTAAAATTAGTATTATGTACATTAACCAGTCTTATTAAATAAAACTGCCTGCGCGTACAAAAATCCACTAAGTTGCAGTAAATCAGTGGTTCTCAAGCCTGTCCTCGGGCCTCATCAATGGTGCATGTTTAGTGGATATCCACAGGCGAATCTCCCATCATTTTAACGACCCACCTGTGCAAATATCCACAAAACAAGCCCCATTGGTGAGGCCCGAGGACAGCTGTGAGAACCACTGCAATAGATAATATATTAATGGATTTTTCCCTTTTTTTGTCATACTTAAAAAGTTTTCTTATTATGCTTCTTTAACCCAGCAACGAATTCCCCCAAATCAGACTTTTTTCAGTCGCAGACAATATAAGTGAATGACTGGGAGAACTCGGTTGCAATCCAGTCAAACGGACAGAGGAACAAACCAGCTAAGGTTAAAAGCAACACCAAAAAGGCCTTTACAATTACTACTATACATTCAATATGTGCTAACAGAAACTCAGCTTGTTTCTACAAAGTGTGATGTTAATTTTAAATTGGGCTTTCTAGGGAACTTCATAAATATGTATTATCTAAAGCTCCACAAAAAACTATGCAACTGGGTAAAGATCAGTTTACTTTATCAGTAAAGATAAAAATGGACTGCAATAAACATGGGAAATCCAAAAAGAACACTTTTACAAGTGCTGTATTTGAATAAACGATATGCTAGTGGGAACGGGAATACTAATTTTTCTGGTGTTACTGGTCCTCCAAAGCCGGGGTCACACTGGCTGCTTTTAATTGGACTCATTTTTGTCTATGGTGCAAAACACAATAGCCTGTGTGGCTTATTCCACAGAAAACAATGGATACTACTTTTCCAGCTCAGCTACAAAACAGGTATCATAAGGCCGGGTTCACACTGGCAAATTTTCCTCTCCATGTGAGAGGCCTCACTTCCTCAGTGCTTTTCCCTTATGCGTGATCACTTTTCCTATTGTTGCATTTTACATGGTTGAAAAAACACAACATGAAGCGCGTCCTAGCGTATACTCCTCTCTATGAAACGCTACTGTGACATCACACAGCCGATGCTCACTATTTTCAAAGTCTTTTTGGTGTATTATTGATGTTTTTCTTTAAAAAACGAGTAAAATTCGCCAATGTAAACAAAGCCTAGAGAAGCACAGTAAGAAATCAATAAATAACACAAAAACTATAAGAAAGGGCTGTTTGTTCCTCCGTTTAACTACAGTTTAAGAACTTTGTGGTGGTGAATTTTTGAGATTATGTTTAAGCCCAACTGCTGACTGCTTAACCATACTGTGGCCTGCCTTAGTACCAAGAGTTTCATGGTAAAATATAAGCACAGGTCCAAGTCTTACATTAGCTCCAGTTTAACAAGGTCATAATATTGTTTGTGACAACAGTAATTCAGTTTCTTACAAGAAAAAAAACAACAACAAAAAAAAAACAAAGAACATAAATGTAAAAATGTACAATTTCAGTGTAGAAATTACATTTTTAGGGGGGGGGGGAAACCCTCTTGCCTTTTTCTAGCTAGGAACCCCTTACACTTGTGAGCACTTTAACAAGTCTATGCAAGTACATTGGGCACCAACTTGGGATAAAGGGGTTATTCTCTAAAGTGAGAATTCGACTGTCGAGTTCACAAACAGCGGATTCCCATAGCAAATCTGTGACTGCAACAATTCTCCCATTATAAAGTCGCGACTGCAACAATTTCAGCTTTGACAACATTTCCTTTGTAAAGTCACGACTGTGACAATATTCTTATTATAAAGTTGTGACTGCGACAGTAGCAATCTATTGTGACTGTCTTTAGCTCGTGAATTCGCACCTTTACATGACAATTCGGACTTTAGAGAATAACCCCCAAATAGACATTTTTACCTACAAATACATGCGCATTACAGACCTTCACTCAATGGCTCTCCAGCTGTTGCTCCCATGATAGCCAAGACTCTCAAAGCTGTACATTGGCAGCTGCTGAAAAGTCACACGTTGAACGCCGCCGCTGCACTATATTATAAATACATGAGTCTGTAAGCGCTGCATTAGTTGGGAAAACAAAAAATAAAGGCAGCATTTTAAAGAGAGGGATCTCTGCTTTACTAGTAACTAAACTGGGAAAGGTTTTTGTAGAAAGAGAATTTTTGGCAGATAAAATGGATGTTCTAAACCTTTGTCTAGTCTGCACGCAGTTCATTTGCTGTGTGTGTCAGTGTGATAACTGCTCTATAAGTGAACAAGGGAAACACAATCTTTGACCCTTGGAAAGGGATATAAACTAAATGCTAATTATATGTACCCTGAGAATGAGGAGAAAAACTGGAATAATAGCAGGATGTGATGTTGTAAAGACCTAATGCAATGCAAACAGGGTGTATTTCTCTGTATAGTCCACATGAAAATCCTTTCTTTTAAGACTGAAAACCTGACATAAGTGAAATACCCAAAGAGCAAATGCTGTGGTCTTAAATGGTTTGGTTTGTTCCACCCAGTCGACACCAGTTTGTTAACCAGTGTGAAGTTACTGTATATGGGACATGGGAGGGGGGTGCATATCGCATTCAGGAAGCCGCCATTGCAGTTCCGCCACTCAGCTTTACCATCATTTGCTGGCAATCATGGTAAGAGCGTCGGTCGCCAACCTTCTCAAGAGTTCGTGCTGCTTCAGCAAGCATAACTGCTCTCTGCCCAGGGGAAGACAGAAATGAGAGCGGTAGGTGGCGACAAGCCAAGAGAATAGCTGTGGCTCTTTCCCGCTGTCCTGGTAATGTGTCCAGATTACCTGTAGCCAGATACAAAGGATATTTAACTTGTCATAACGGGATATTATTAACCTTTTTACATTTAGTCACGGTTACAGTTTAAGTCAATTCAGTACTTTAAAGGTAAATAAAGTGTCACATCCTGACTCTTATAGTGAAATATGCACAAACACATGGAATAAACATTGACAAGAGTAGTGAGTTTAATTTAGCCCAATCACTAAAACCAAATAAATTCAATAACTGGTGAAGTCATAGAAAAAGTCATTTTAACTAAAATCTTTTTGGGCAAAGATAATAGATTTAGACTTAGAGAGCCCTAAACACCTTCATTTAATTTCAATTCTCATGCTTGAAATAGGTTTTAGTTTGGCACAAACTGATTTTAAATATTACATTATCTGTAAAAAAACAAACAAACAAAAAAAAACCTAAGTGAGCAGTGCAGCGATGTATTCATATGACTATTCTGGGCTGAGGATCGTCACATGAATACTGATCTAGCAGTAGTTCTGCGGATATATCAATCAGGTAAGTATGGTTTACCACTATAGTTCCCCTTTAAGGTGATGAATATAAGTGACATGATGTGGATGAGAGAGAGGAGACTCCCCATCAGGTTCACGATATCCCAGATGGATAGATACTAGATTCTAAGTGGAGAAGAACAAAAATGTTGCATATTGCCAATGACCATGAAGAAATGAACCTGGATCACTAGGCTGGGGCAGAGAAGGGGCTCATACATTTGATGGAAGGGTTCTACATGCGCAGGGACAGGAATAAGTGAGTAGGCTAGGACTGTATGGAGAAGGCATACTTAAAAATAGAAAACCAAGACACACCAGCTAGCAGTGTAAACTCTTCAACAGATGAGAGGCAGTCAACTCTTTACTACTGGCTAAATCAAGGAGGTGGAGAGATCCTGGTAAGTAGAGTTCACATGCATTGAGATCAGAACATACTGGACTGGTGTCAGTGTTAATTACTGACCAAAGTTGCCATTGCAAAGGGACCAGCTAGAGGCCAGTGCAACCATCCTCCTGTAAAAGTGTCAACTAAAAAAGCTGAGCCCTCAGGTGAGTACTAGGCATAAAATAGGTGTGGGAGGGGCTACATATCCAATATACTTCCACTATCCTAATGAGAGTTGCCTTTGACCTCAATGTTCCTGTGTACCCTGGGTCGTGACAGAAAAAATCCTTTTGGTACAGGAAAAGCTAAATGTAGTCCTTGCTAAAGCACGTTCAACCCTGTCTGACAAATAAAGCTACGCGTCCAAAGAGATGAAATGCTTACATTATCTATTATCAGAGAAATGAAGAAACTACATCCAGAAAAACAGACACAACTGACAGAATGACTGGCACTGTAAAATTAAGCAGTGCAATACCCACCCTGCTTGTTTGGAATGGCTGTACGTTTCTGGAGGCTGTGTTGTAAGAGCTGATGTGTGCGAGTTGGACTTGCGCCTGCCATCAGGCGTACTGTGGCTTCATGGAGGAACAGCTGAAAACAAAAGAGACAACACACAATAAAAGCAACCAGAACATACTCCCTATTGGTTCCTGTACATCTACTTTACAGGTAGGGGAACAAACCTTGCAATGGGCAGGCTTAAAGGTGAGTGCCAATCTGCGAAGGCTGCTAAGATCACGTTGGAAACCAGTAAGAACAGATGCAGATGCATGAATAGACTCTCCAGCTGCAATAGTATTGCAGGATTGTTTTTGCCATAATGAGGTGCGCATGGAGAGCAGAAGGTCACAGATAAGAAACTGCACCACCTAAAATAATGAAAGAGAGGTATAGCAGAAAATCAAGACATTCTGGGATCATAAATTATCCTTAAAAATTTATAGCAATCACTGCTTTCAAATGACACTGTAACAGGCAGATCCGAAGAGAGCTGGAACCGCCATACTGCACTGAAGAAACATTGCACAAAGTCCAAGATGCCATGCAATGCAACAACAATGCACCACAGTGATACCAATGGCACATTGTTCATCTACATCGTTCTGTGTTAGATTTGCATTTGTCTACCTGGAGAATATAACAGTTGATTACAAGTTCATATACTTGTGAAACGCTACACAGTATAATGAAAGCCGTGCTTGAGGCTTCATTCAAACTCTCCGTAATCACCTTGTTGAGGCTCGTGTTGTTAGTGCTGGTCATGTTTAGACTGTTCCACAAGAAGGCACTGGCTTTCTCACAGTGGCAGAATGAGCTTTGTGGTCCATCGCATTTTCCCAGTACTGCTGCTTGCATGGCTCTGCACATATGGATCACTGCTTTCAGAAGTGGATTACTACATTAAAACAAATGTTTTTGAACAGATGACTGAAGAAATGCTTGGACGCAATGATTTTACACTCAAATACAATAGGTATGGACCCACTTCCTACTGCTAGAGGATTCCCTCCTATATATTATAATCAAATAATATAATCAATTTTTTGTTATGGTTTATGGTCAACCTTAGGTTCAATAAAGTTGTGGGGACCGCCCTACATGGATACTGTACATGTACAAACATACAGAAATGCATTAGAATGAAAGTGGGTAACAACAACACAACACGACAATATTAAGAAACAAAGTAACATTTTTGAAAAAGTAAGTATAAAATAACAAGGGTTTTTTTTTTATTCCAATTTACCAGCATTTCACTCTCTTGGAAAAATGTCAAGTCAAATGTGCAATATGCATTCAATAACATAACAAGAAAGCCCAAATTAATTGTGAAATGCGAGGTGCCAGAGAAATTATATTTTGTATGTATGTATGTATGTATGTATGTATGTATAATTTTATTTATTTACGCAGCACTGTACAATTTAACACCACAAATACAATACAGACATGGGAAAAGTGCAATAAACAATACAAGTGTAGTATCACAAGGATATTTCACTTAAAGTGCTAGGTTGTGGATGACACAAGAGGTTGGA